>VMDO01016206.1:0-48578 GCA_007922755.1 Pedetes capensis | reverse complement strand
AAAATTTGAAAATGACATTATGAAATTTTTGTGGCATTGAAAACTAGACATACATTCTTAAGTGGAAAGAGGTGACTGCAAAAATATGTGTATACAATGATCTCATATTACACATCTATGTACTTGTAAATATTTTTTCTAAAAACATAGGGTATCTTTAATTTTAGAATAAACTGTATGGTTTTATAAAAACAATAGAATATCCAGCTCAATAATTCCTTCAATATAATTTTATTACCAAACTTTCCAGCTTTATGATTTTCTAGTCCGTCACTTGTTCCCGCAAGTATTTTTCTCTATTTTATTTAAAACTTTATTTTACACATCTAGTTTCTTGTTTCACCTACGTTGTTATTGTTTGGTGTTGTCAAGGTGGGTCCGACTCATAGCAACCCTCATAGGGTTTTCAATGGCTGATTGCTTTGTTTACATTAGTGTACATGTTAGATGCATGACATCCAGAAAAAGCTGAATTAGGAAAGATAAAGGAAAATGTTTTTAGCTATTTCCAGATTTCAGTTTTAACAACTATGTCATCATGATACCACCAATAAAAGAAGACAAAAGCACTTTCTATTTTATCAGGAAATATGAGCTTAATTTTAGAAATGTTAAGTAGAAATGCTTATATTATTTAAAGGTGGTGATGTCTAACTTGCATACTTACTAGTTGTTGCTAGGTACCGTCCAGTCAGTATCTTACTCTCAGCCACCCTACGTACAAGAGGCGAAACACTACTGTCAGTGCTTCTCTGCTATTCATAGGGTTTTCAATGGCGAATTGATATTTGGGAGTGGGTTGCTGGGTCCCGTCTCCCAAGCCTACAGCACTTGGTGTTCCCAGGCAGTCTCCCATCCAAGTACTAAGCAGGCCCGACCCTGCTTAGCTTCTGAGATCTGATGGGATCGGACACCACACCATACAGCCTGTAGGCTGTATACTTATATACACGAAAAATAATGTTTGGGAAGTTGTTACTGAAATCTAAGGCTCATACTGTTTGCTGGTTTACCAAAAACCCAGGAAACAGAAATTAGTGGAAGAAAATAGATTTACTCAAGGCCAGAAGTGAGGAACGTAAAGGAGACTTTTCTGCCCCAAATCTCCATCTTCAAGGGTCCCGGAAGTGTAAAGGCCTTTCATGAAACACAATAGGTCAGTTACAGTGAGACAGTGAGTAGGGAACTGCCATGCTGGACCCAATCTTCTTCTTTTCTTTGTAAATTAATCAGACTCTGACTTCCTGGGACCGGAATCTGCATTTTTTTTTCCAAACACATATGAGCCAGTCAACTCATATGAGCTGAGGAGAGGAGAAGGTATTACAGATGCCTCTGTTTGGCATTTACAACACCATGTGAATGGGATGGATTATTAAAAGATTAATGAAAGGATGAGGGAGGAAAGTCAAGCAACAGTTTCCACCTGCTCTAAGGTAAGCTAAAGTATACCCAGGCCCAGTAATCCTGAACAACAGTGATGGTTAAGATATGCCATCAGCTTTTGTGTTCTAAAGAATGACTTACTGCTCCAAAGGACTTAGATATAGATGTTCCAAATTCACACCCTCTGCTGATACATAGTTAGAATTCCTTGTCCCCACTGATCAATCAGGAAAAAGTGCTCATTATGTAAATGTTGGGTAAGATTCTTTCCTTTCCCACATTTCCCTTATTTTTGACTCACTGTCAGCCTGAGCCAGCTAAAAGTGATTTGGACAGCCTCTCCTGAAAATAAACTGGCCTCAAGATAAAGCATTTTCTAATCTGTTTATTTCGGCCACTCTTATTCAGCTCATTTCCCCACACCTGGTGGTTGCTAGCCTTGTTTACTCATTCCCATAAAAAATAAGCAATTCATACAGAATTCCTTTACCTAAGCCTTGAGAAACTTACATAATATGGTGCTAGTGTTCTCACAACTGCAAGTACCACTTTTGTTCTATGATAATAGTCCCTTCCTTCTAGTATAAAGTCTCTCTTGTTACTGCTCTGGAGTCCCAATCATAGTTACTCTCATAGGGTTTTCCATGGCTAATTGTTTCTGGATTGCTTCAGGAATGGATTGCCATGTCCTTTTCCTATTTTGGCAGTGCTGGGGATTGAACCCGGGTTCTCAGAGAGTGCAGAGCAGCACTATACTAACTGAGCTAAACCACAGCCCAAAGTCTCTTTTACTCAATCTAATTATACTCACATATAATCAGTATGAAAGAAAAAGAAAAAGGAGAGAATTTGACCAAGTCTATACCCCTGCAGCAGTACCACTCTGGCATCCAATCCCATCAGTTCTTGGAAGCTAAGCACAGTAGGGTCTGGTTAGTACTTGGATGGGAGACCGCCAGGCAACACAAGGTGCTGTCGGCTTGGGAGAAGAATCTGGCAACCCACTTCCAAAAATCAATCAGCCATTGAAAACCTATGAATAGCAGAGAAGCACTAACAATAGTGTTTTGCTTGTTGTATGTAGAGTAGCTATGAGTCTGACACCTCCTCAATGACACCTATCAAGAACAACATACTCCTGAATATCAATATTTATAGGATGGAATAAGGAGTCCAGGAAATAGTTAGAAAAAGATCCTTCTGAAGAATACAATGAAAATTGGGGAAGTTGTTATGAAAACAATTAAGATAGAAGTGTTGTTGTTGTTAGGTGGCATCAAGTTCATGTCCAACTCATAGCGACCCTATGTACAACAGGCAAAACCCTACTGTCAGTGCCTCTTGGTTATTTATAGAGTTTTCAGTGGTGGATTGATTTTTGAGAGTGGATTGCTGGGTCCTTCTCCCAAGCCTACAGTATCTTGTGTTCCCATGCAGTCTTCCTTCCAAGTACTAACCAGGACCAACCCTGCTTAGCCTCCAAGATCTGACAGACTCAGATGCCACAGTGTTATGGCTGCAGACAGATAGAAGTGTAGTCCTCGTTAAATGCAAAAATGTTATTCTGGTTTTTTAAATTAGTTTTATTTTTATTTTTCTTTGTTGGTACTGGGGGTTGGACCCAAGGCCTCGTGCTTGCATGCTCTACAAGTACTGGACCACTGAGCTGCACCCCCAGCACATTTTTTTTTCTTTTTACTTTCTTGAGACAGAGTCTCACTAAGTTACTCCGACTGCCTCTGGTCTCAAACTTGAGATCCTCCTGCCTCCACCTCCCAAGCCACTGGGATTATAGGCTTGCGCCACTGATGCCCGGCTCCTAAAAATTTTATTATGACAGCAAGAAGGAAAGAGAAAGGGCCTGGAAGAAGTTAGAAAGTATTTATCTAATAATTACTCCAATTTCTGCTAGTTTGTACAATTAATTCTTACAAGACCATCAACCAATGTCGATGTGTAGAGCATGGATTTGTAGGCCCACAGATCTGGATTTACACTTAGATCTCTTGCTTACATACTGAATAACCCAGTATAAATATAATAATAGCAATGATAATAATAAAATGGTTGACATACTACACACAGTATCTGTTTAATATGTTAGCCATTTTAATGTGTTTAATATATTAGGAATGAAGTGAAAAGCACACTTATATCACCAAATCTAAATGCCATTATATTATTCAGCTAGTCTCAACACCCACATTTATCAAGGAGGAAAATATGTCATGAGGTTAGAAAGGGTGGCCAAGCTTTTAGGATGAACCTAGGATTTGAACCCATGCACACTCCCCCTATCATTTCTGCACGTAAATTCTACTTTAGGTTGCCAACCTTTGTAGGTTAATTAACTTTGTTAAATTAGCTTTATTTTTTTCTCTTTTGTTGATATCATCTAAGAATATATAACTCAAAGGTTATGCGGGAGGACTAAGTGAGGCAATAAAGTGATTACCATAAAGCCCAGTGCAAAGTCAGACCTCAATAAATGTTAGTTCTCGATCTTTTGTATCCGAGAACACTAAGTTTCAGAAAGGAAAAGAAACCCCCTGAAGGTCATATGTTGTTGTTGTTGTTGTTAGGTGCCCTCAAGTCAGTGTCTGACTCATAGCGACCCTATGTACAACAGGTGAAACACTAATGTCAGTGCCTCTCTGCTGTTCATGGTGTTTTCAATGGCAGATTGATTTTTGGGAGTGGGTTACTGGGTCCTTCTCCCAAGCCTACACCACCTGGTTTTCTCAGGCAGTCTCCCATCCAAGTACTAACCAGGCCCAACCCTGCTTAGCCTCCAAGATCTAACAGGATCTGATGCCACAGGGCTATGGCTGCAGGCGAAGGTCATATATGTAGCATTAAAATAATTAGAATTCAAGGTAATGTCTCTCTAACCCAAAATCTGTTCTTTTTCAGCACAGCTTGCTCTCTCAAATGAGTGAGATAAATTGAATCTTGATTAATAAATGATATTGTGAATTTGCTTTTATCTTTCTGGTGCTTCAGGGAAGTATTTTCAACCAGTTCTCTTGTGGGAAGGGCAATGAGGCCAACAGGACCTTATGTCTTAGTGATTGCTTCTCCCTCTGGCATAATTCAGGAAGGATATAAGATATAGAAGGAAAACCAATTCACTCTCAGCTGCCACCTTTCTTTCCTCCTTACCAATATTTTAGAACATCTGTTGCTGCTGTTTCCTTCACATCCATGTCTCTTAATCACTTTTTTTTCCAGTTCAAAATTACCCTCTTCTCTAGGGGTGTCCTCTTCACTCATTGCTAAATAATGCAGTACATGATGTCTTGCCACAGTCTGCTTTGGTCTCTGGTGTTTGGACAAAAGCATAGCATGGGGACATTGTGGGGCAGAGATATCAGAAGCTCTCCAAAGCTGCCTCCACTGAAGGCCTGAAATGTTCAAGATCTTGTATGAAAAGGGGTTTAATCTAGGATAGCAGGAATAGGAGCCATTATATATAGCTTGGAAGTGATTACGTGTCCATTTCCAGTGGATCACTAAAGAATATAACAAACTGAGTTGCAGGGAACCCTCTCAATCTACAAGGTCTTATCTCTGGCTAGATATAGAAATGTGAAAAAATGAATAAGAAAGAAATATCCATTTATGTATTGGTAGCATAAAAGAAGTAGCATTTAATGTAACTTCTAAAGAAGATCATAATTTTCCCATTTTATGTGTCCATTAGAACACAGAACCCTGTGAAATTAATTTTACAATGCATAATGTGTATGAGTGTGTGTATATGTATTATACAAAGTAAAATATATCATTCAATTTGGATTGTTTATATTTCTCACTAGATTAATATGCCATGCAGAGGCTAGGTACTGGCCTTGATTATTCCTCTTTTCTCCAAACAATAGCAAAATTCTTAGTTTTTGCCTGGAACACAGTAGGTATTCAATAAATGTTTACTGTACAAATGAATAACTAAAAAAATCATGAGCAAAGAGAAATAAAGGCTGGAATTAAAGAGAAAATGTATATGTTTTTGAAATCAGCAGATGATTGAAAGAGGAAATAGGACTGAAAAACGAAATTATGGGTCAAAACTAATGTTTTATCAAGTGTCCCATATTTGATCCAAGTGTATTGCCTTGACAGGACCTTTAGCAGTTGTCAAGCAGACAAGCTGGGGAAGAAGGAGGAGTACCAGTGCTTCACAAAGTGCTCTCATGTAGGAGATAGCAGTGGATTAAGTGAAGTATAATCATGGTCCATTTAACCTCTCCCCTCACCTATGCAGAAGACATAACATTGTGATCCTTTTGTCCTATTCATAAGGTACTGCATTTGTTTATTTACATCTTTTTCTCTAATTAAATTGTAAGCTTCTAGAAACTAGGAGGTGATAGAGCTGCCCCTTAGTATCCAAGGGCATTGGTTCTAGCACCTTTCAATGGTATCAAAATCTGTTGATTTTCAAATCACTTAAAACATCATATAGTCTTTGCAAATAACCAAAGTAATCTCCTCATATACATTATAGAGTGCTTATAAATCCAAATGTAATGTAAATACTATGCAAATAGTTGTCATACTGTATTCCTTGAGGGAATAATAACAAGAAAACTGTGCATATTCAATACAAATGTAATTTTTTTAGTATTTTTGATCCATGTTTGGTTCAATCTGTGAATACAGAACCTACAAAGGGTCAATTATAACAACTGCTTTAGAATCCTGAAAGCCTATCAAGTGGCAGACATTCAAACCATAAATGAGTGAATTGAATAAATTAATAAATATGAAGAAAAACAAAATACAAATTGCTGTTTATTTTTTCATTGTTTCTAAAATATTTACTGAACAGAGGATTCTGTGAAGATGGTATAACAGCAAACTGCCAGGAATGAGTCTTCCCACCTGAATGACAAATGTACTGAAAGAATCTGTTTCATGTAAGTACTTTGAAACCCTGAAATATGTTTGAAGGCTTGTAACCTCTAAGGGAAAGGTCGGGTGGTAAATTACCATTAATTCTGTTGAATTTCAGCTCTTAGCTCAGTGGTAATTACTCCAAACCTAGCCCAGTGACAAGTAGCTGAGTGTGTTCCTAGAGAAGCTTGTATATGGTATTCAGGGGACAGGGTTAGCAGTCAGTACCCTGTCCTACCAATATCTGGAATCTGTGCTCTGGGAAGTAATTGATTCTTCTGACTGAAGAGGTCTGGATACTAACATGAGCAGGCATTGTTAGAACGCTTACCAACATTGTCAGTATTCACAAAGCCAAAAAGTAAAACAACTCAAGTGTCCTTTGACAGATGAATGGATAATCGATATTTGCTATACACTTACAATGATATATTAGCTTTCTTTTATTGTAACAAGTACCTGAGATAAATCAACTTATCAAGAGGAAAGGTTTATTTTGGCTGACATATTTGGAGGTTACAGTGCATAGACAGGTAAATCCATTGCTTTGGGCCTCTAGTTTAGGCCTCTAGAAGAGGAGGGTCACATCATGGCAGAAACACATAGCAAAACCATTCACCTCATGGACAGAACACAGAAAAGGGAAAGAATAAGGGCTGAGGTTCCATTATCTCTTTTGAGAGCATGTTCCCAATGACCTAAGGCCTCTCACTGGGCCCCACCTCTTAAGGCTTCCACAGTCTTCCAATAGGGCTGTGCTATGGAACAAATCCTTAACAAATTGGCCTTTGGGGAACATTCCAGATTTGAACTATAATAAATGGTATATTACTCAATCTTAAAAAGTTAGGAAATTCTGACACATATTATAACATGGAAAATTTTAGGGCACCATTCTGAATTAGTTCAATGATAAATACTGTACAATACAATTAGATGAGATACCAAAGTAGTCAAATTCACAGACACAATGTAGAATGCTGACTGTCAGGGGCTGGGGTAAAGGGATCATGAGGAGTTAATATTCAATTAATATGGAGTTTCAGTTTTTCAAGATGAAAAGACGTGATGATAAATGGAGATAACTGCACATCAATATAAATGTGCTTAATATTTCTGAACTATATAGTTACAATGGATAAAGATGTACATTTTGTGTATTTTGCCACAAAGTAAAATGCTTAATATTTAGTAGGCAAAGATTAAGTACACAGGGATATTTAAAATTTCATTATAACCATAATTGGTTATGTTTCTACTAAGTTCCTTAATCTACAGTAGAATATTAGATATGCTTGGTTATATACCTATTCATATTTTATAGTCTATATACATTTATTTATGGGACAAGGACATGAAAGTCCACTCCTGACACAACTCTGAAACAATCAGCCCTTGAAAACCCTCTGAGTGTTGCTTAGAGTTGTACTCTACTTGATGGCACCTAACAACAACAACAAGTAAATTTATTTTGTATAAGAGAAAGTAAATACATTTCATTTTGGAGATAAGAGGAATGAGAATAGGAGCCATTACTCATTAAATATTCCAGTATATGGAAGTATGGTCAAGACTCAAACCAGTTCTCTAAAATCCACTTATCCATCCAAATGAAGCTCAAGAATAAATCATTCTAATTGATTGCTAAAAACTAATCTTCATAATTTGTTCACTTGCCTTCATCTTTCCATCACTTTTACAAAGAGAAAAAAAATCTCAATCCTGAGAAAGGGTGACAAAGACAATAAGTAATACTCAGAGTCAATGGAAAAAACTTCTAGTTGGAGAGACTGACAATTAAGCGCTGGTCAAACAGCTGCCAAATATCCCTGGGGTCTGGCACTTTGACCCCATGTCATCCTCTCTTTGAGCCATGTCATCCTCTCAGCATGAATTTCCATGATCTCTGCATTAAAGCAAAAATCATGTCATCTGGAAATAATATTTTCACCTTTTTATATCTAAATGTCAATGTGTTTACACATTCTCTGCTCTTAGATACGTCATTGCAGTCTTAGTGAATGAGCAGAATGCATGTTTTTTGCTGTCATGCTAGATCAAATCTTATGATTCTGGCAATTTTAAAACTATACATAGAAAATATTGATGGTGAGAAATATTCTATTTATCTAGAGATATTTTCTTAAGAAATTAAAAATTAAACAATCATATCCCTACATTTGTCATCTTGTCATGCTGTAGGGGCTTGCATGTTTCTGTGATGCTGAAAGCTATGACACCAGTATTTTCAGATACCAGCAGGACCATCCATGGTGGGCAGGATTCAACTGAGCTTCCAGGCTAAGACAGACTACAGAGATGGACTCAGCAGCCCACTTCTAAAACAATTGTTGTTGTCAGGTGCTGTCGAGTTGGTATCTGACTCATAGCAACCCTCATAGGGTTTTCAATGGCTGACTGTTTCAGCATTGCCTTGGGAGTGGATTGCCAGGTCCTTCTCCCATTTTTGCGGTGCAGGGAATTGAACTTGGGACCTCAGAGACTGCAGCGCAGTGCTCTACCAACTGAGCCAAATCCCAGTCCTTTGAAACAATTGCTGTTGTTGTTAGGTGCCGTCGAGTCAGTATCTGACTCATAGCGACCCTCTGTACAACAGGGGAAACACTATTGTCAGTGCTTCTCTGCTGTGCATCGGGTTTTCAATGGCAGATTGATTTTTGGGAGGGGCTTGCCAGGTCCTTCTCCCAAGTCTATAGCTTCTAGTGTTCCCAGGCGGTCTCCCATCCAGGTACTAACCAGGCCTGACCCTGCTTAGCTTCCGAGATCTGACGGGATCGGATGCCACAGGGCTACAGCTGCAGGCCTGAAACAATTAGCCATCAAAAACTATGAATAGCAGATATAAGTACTGTCAAATTTAGTGTTGGGAAATGAGCTCCCCAGCCTGAAATTCAAGAAATGACTGGTGAAGTGTTGATCCCACAAAGAAGAGTTGACTTCAATGATGGAAATAGAGTATAGCCTCTGGGACCTCCTTTTGCTGATGTGGCATGAATAAAAATGAGAAGAAACATAGTGGCTGCAACAATGGGCTCAAACATAAAAAGATCGTGTGGAAGGCACAGTGCTGGGTAGTACTTTGTTGTACTGTACTAAGGTCTCTATGAGTTGGATCCAACTCAATGGCACCTAACAACAACAAACACAATCATAATAAACTAAATGTATTAGTCAGCTAGAACTTTTCTGTGGCAGAGAAACACTAAAACAACATATTCGAGGAAGAGATCGAGGAGGCTCACAGTTAGATGAGCAGTCCACAATGACAGCAGGACAGGCATGGTGGCATCAGGACCCATGGAAGAAGACCTTCCAGCATGGTGAACTAGGAATAGAAAATGACTGGAGCTATGGGTCTGGGCAGAAAACCTACAAAGCCTTGCCCCCAGGGAACCACTTCTAGAAGTGTAGAATCCTGCCTCCCAAAGTTCCATAACCATCCAGGACAGTGGCACCAAGTGGGAACCAAGGGGTCAAGTGTAGGACCTTTGGAGGACATTTAGATCCAAACCATAACACTAACAATATCTGTCTCTTTTAGAAAAAAAAATGTGTAAGGTAGAAAAATAACTTTTGCCTGAAGTTAATTTAACAAATTTATAGACAAAAAGATGATAAAAATAGAAAATTGCCCGTATTTTTGTAATGGGGTAGTATTTAAATTATATTTAATTATAATAATAATTATATATATTTATGGGGTATAATGCAATATTTTGATACATGTATAAAATGTGTTATGATATCATCAGTCTAGTTCATATTTCCATTATCTCAAACATATTATTTGAGTTGGGAAGATTTAAAAGCCTTTCTTCTAGCTATTTCAAAATACATAATGAATTACTGTTAAATTATCATCACCTTAATGTGCTGTAGAACAGTACAACTTAACTCTCCTATCTTACTGTATTTTTGTACATAAGCACCAATTTCTCTCTATTTCCATCCCCCTCTACCTATCTCAGCCTTTGGTAACCCAATATATTACACTTCATTTCTATGAAATTAACTTATTTAATGTCCACATATTATTGAAAACATATTATTTGTCTTTCTGTGTTGGGCTTAGAACATTTAGAATAATGTCCTCCAGATTCACCTGTAATGCTGCAAATGACAGAATTAAAATTGTTTTTATGATTGAATATTTTTTCACTGTGTATATACACCATATTTTCTTTAACCATTCATTCATTCATTCATGGGCACCTCCATTTATTCATTGTCTTGGCTATTGGGAATAGTGACAAGGAACATATAATAGCAAAAGGAACACATTGATTTTCTTTGCTTTGGATATACACCCAGTGTAGTAGAACTTCTGAATCACAAGGTAATTCTCTTTAGCTTTGTGTGAAATCACAAAGTTTTCCAGTTTTCCATAATAGTGTAACTACTTTACAAAGACCCAAAACTTTGAAAAAAATATATATGTGCACATACACAATGAGATTGTATTCAGCTGCAAAGAATAAAATTATGTCATTTGCAGGAAAATGGACGGAACTGTGTTTGTAATTTTATTATGCTTAATACATGATGTTTGCCCATCACCTCGACGCCTCATCTGAAACTTTGAAATCCTGATACATGTCTATCTCCTGTGGTTCCCTCTCAACCCCTTAATACTAAATTACAAAAAAAGAAAAAAAAACAAGGGTTGAAAAAGTGGTCCAAGAGGTAAGCAACAAATGGAGCAGCAAACAGAAAGGCAACAGGTAAGGGCAGAGATGCCAGAGCTTGTTTACTTGTGCATGGTATTGGTTCATTAGAGAATCTGTAATGATACAGAAAAGGGATGCAGAGACCAAAGATCCTCAGAGAAACAGAAATAACAGAATAAGAAATTGGCTAGCATGATCATTGAAACCGAGAAATCTAAAATGTGCAATTGGTTGATGCATAGCTTCAGTCCTAGTCAAAGGACTGAAAACCAGAAGAACTGACGACAAAAATTCCATTCTCAAAGCCAGTAGGCTCAAGACACAGGAGAGTCAATGTTTCAGAGTCTCAAGGAATAGTTTTTATATTTTAATAGGCAGAAACCAGAAGTGACTGCAAGGACAGGTACATTTATAATTTACTTAGGAAATTATAGCCTAGGAAAATTTAGCCTAGGAAAACAAGTCAGAAAAACTAAATGTGGACTGCAAATTTTGTGATATTGAGTGATTCTCTTGTTAGGTTTGACGATTGTGCTATGATCACATTTAAAACAAGATATTAGCTGGGAGTGGTGACGCACACCTGTAATCACATTGACTTGGGAGGCAGAGGCAGGAGGATCTCAAGTTCAAGGCCAGAGGCAGCCTGAGTAAGTTAGTGAGTCCCTTACTCAAAATATGAGAAATGGACTAGAGGTGCCACCCAGTGGTAGAGCACTTGCAAATTATGTGCAAGGCCCTGGACTCCATACCCAAGTACCAAAAAACAAACAAAAAAACTTATCAATTGAATATATGCTATATTCATAACACTCATTTTATAGGTATGTCTCAATTTGATTTAAATTACTGCAGAAAAATTCTTCAGTGCTAACATTTAGGGAGCTGATGGAATATGAGAATGGAACATAGAAGATGGATCCTAAAAGCTAATTTGACAAATTTGAATTTATCCTGTTTTGTATTCATTCCACATGGATTCTTCCATCCAGGCATTTACACCCTTAGTATGCCCTTCCACACTGCACCAGCATGGGTCTCTGTGACCAGCAGCACACTGCAGAAGTGAAGAAGCCCCACTTCAGAAATTACACTGTGCATATCATTGTGGCTTCTCTTTGGTGCTCACTCGCTCTCTGATACTTCACTTTATCGGAAATGGATTGCATGCATAACATGGATGCTATGGTCCAAGTGGCAAGAAACTAGAATTTCTGTTGATGGCTATAGAGGAGCTAAGGCCTGCCAATAATTATATGAATGAGCTTGAAGCAAATTCTCCCCCAGATGCCTATAGCCCCAGCCAAGAGTCTAATTGCAGCTCAGAGATGTTGGGCCAGAACTAGCTGGAGTAATTTACCTAAAATCAATGATCAAATATATATGGAGCATGAAAATAGTTCTAATGGAAAGAATGAAAGAAGTATGATCTTCAGTTGTATCTTAACACAATACTCACAAATTAAAAGAAACTTAGCCTGTATCTCTGTGTTTGTTTCCTGTTTCCAATCATGCATATTCAAATCTATCAAGTGAATTATTTATTTATTTCAAAAGTTTAGTTAAAAATATACTTTCTTGAGCCAGGTGCAGTGGAGCACGCCTGCAATCCTAGTCAAGTGGATGACAGAAGCAGGAGGACTGCCAAGTTTAAGGCCAAAGGCAGGCTGCATAACTTAGCAAGACCCTGTCTCAACATAAAAAAATAAAAAAGTGGGGTAGAGGGTACAGCTCAGTGGTGGAGCTCTTGCTCGTGTATGTAGGGCCCTGGATTCAGCCCCTAATTCTGTAAAGGGAAGGAAACTCTCTCTCTCTCTCTCTTCCTCTCTTTCTCTCACTCTCTCTCCCCCCACCATGATGTTTCTATATTAGTTCAAGTTGCGACTTAACTCTAGTAGCCTGTCTGGAATTATCTGTAAGATACCCATCTTACTTTAGAAACAATTCAATATATCATAAATACCCCAAATAATTTAGATGAATATTCAAATAGGCATTCTTTGTTGTGGAAAAACAATGTCAGGATTTATAACTAGAAAACATCTGCTAAAATCCTATATTATAATATTGGTATCTATTATCTCAGGCCTGGTATTTTGAGTTTACAAATTCTCTTATAAAATGAGGATAATTTTGGGACCCACATCACTCATTACTTTGTGATATAAAGTTGCCTAGTGAAAAAACAATTGGAATAAATATTGATGCCAAATAGAAACTAAAGTACTAACAATAAAACACAATAAGAGTTAGTACAAAACATTGGTGGTTGTTGTTAGGTGCCATTGAGTCGTTATCCGACTCATAGAGACCCTCATAGGGTTTTCAATGGCTTACTGTTTCGGGATTACCTTGGGAGTGGATTGCCAGGCCCTTCTCCCATTTTTGCGGTGCTGGGAATCGAACTCGGGGCCTCAGAGACTGCAGCACAGCACTCTACCAACTGAGCCAAATCCCAGCCCCAAACATTGGTTAGCTAAGTTTAATGTTTTCCTTAGTTAAAAATGTGTTTTGATAGAAAATAACTTTTTCACTTTTAATAACAAGCCACCTGTTATTTAATAGAACTGAAGGATACTCCATTACATTGTGATCTCAAGTTCCCATGACCAGCTCTTCAGTGCTATTTCTTGTACAGCTAGGGTGCTGGCTATGAAGATTGTTCTGCACAAGGGGAGATGATTGAATTTTGAAGCAAGGCAGAATTTGCAAACAAGCTTATTAAAGCTTATTTCTCCTAACCATTCAATAATACTTCTCCTTTAATAACTGAGCTATTTTTGAAAGTAATGAACTGAAATATATATATAAAATAAACATTGCATAAAGTAAAATTCTGAGAAATACTAATGCATCCAATTAGATATCGTCCATATATTACTTATGAATTTTATCTTATTTATCTCTTTTCATTAAAGACATTAATCATATCAAATCTATTTTCAAGATTATCCAATCACAGGGTTTAATTTATTACTCTCAAAGCATATCAGGGTGATATATATCACTTTCTAAGAGTTGTATCCAAATTCTACTATAGACTTAACCTCAATACCCCTTCCCCCAAAACTTCCTATCAAACTCTGAAAATACTGATGTTTTTTATTCTTCTTTTTGGAATAGAGTGGCATTTTGAGATTTCTTGTCTATTTTCTGTTCTTTACTTTTATTTCCTCTGCCTAATTTTAAGATTTTGTTTTTCTCTGAGGTGCTTTTCAGCAATTTTAATATGCTATTCCTACCATTTTTGTTTTCAGGTGGTTTTAAGGCTTACATTGCTTTATGAATCTTGTTTGATATTCATAGTTATGTTCAATTCACAAGTAGTGTCCTCACGGATTGATTCTGCCCCATTCCCCCTTTCCTTACCTTTGGGACTCCAAGTACACAGTGTTGAGACTTAATGGGTCTTCAACATCTCTCAAAATAATATTTTAATTTTGGATAATTTTTTCTGAGTTTCTACTTTCTTAATTTTGACTTTAATTGATTATTCTTTAATTAAAATGAAATTTTAATTAAAAATGAAAAGACTTAAGGTCCTAATTTATTTGATTCTTTTCTACAGTTATCCAATTTTCTTTTTTAAAACATTAATAATTTTAGTTGAGTTGGTAGAGTGCTGGACTATACTCTGAGGCCCTGCTTGGATTCCTAGAACTGCAAAAATGGCAGAAGGACATGAGAATCCACTAAGGAAGCAATCCTGAAATTATTGGCCATTGAAAACTCTATGAATAGCAGAGAAACACTAACACAGTGCAGGGCATGGCACAGCATTGGGGAGTGTTTTGTTCTTTTGTACATAGGGTCGCTATGAGTCAGATCTGACTCAATGACACCTAACAACAACACCCTCTTTGTATTAGTAATTTGTATTAGTAATTAGTATTAGTGTACAACTTAATGGATTTCATTACATTTCCATACATGCAGATCATTGTAGATTGCTCATGTTCACCTCTCCTACTCCCTCTTTTGACCATTTTCTCCCAGTTCCTTCCTCCCCACCAACGATCCACCTTCTACTCACACGTCTTGTGCGTGTGTGTATCCATTTATATACATCCAGATTTTGTGTTAAGGGCAAAGTATGTGTATTTCCCTTCTTTTCTCCCATTACCCTTTCTTCTTGCCCCCTCTCCTTTCTCTTTAGTCCGTTCTCTTTCCCTATATAAGCTCCTTCTGCTTTTACTACTTATATATTGAATATATGTTGAAATCTAACACCCATATATGAGAAAAAACAATGTTTTCTTTCTGAGTTTACATTATTTCACTTAAAATCATGATCTTTAGTTCTACCCACTTTCCAGCAAATGCCATAATTTTATCCTTGTTTATCGCTGAGTAAAACTTCCTGGTGTGTATATACACCACAATTTCTTTATCCATTCATCTGTTGATGTACACCTAGTTTGATTCCATACATAGGCCACTGTGAATAGCATCACTATAAGCACGGATGAGCAGAAATTTCTGTTATGATGACTTATATTCCTTTGGGTATATACCTAGGAATGGTATTCCTAGGTCATATGGTAGTTCTACTTTTAGTTTTTTGAGCAACCTCTACACCTATTTCCATAGTGGCTGCACCAACCTGCATTCCCACCAGCAGTGTAGAAGGGTTCCATTCTCCCTGCATCCTTGCCAGCATTTGTTGTTTGTTTTGTTGATGCTAGCAATTCTGACTGGGGTGAGATGATATCTCAGTGTAGTTTTGATTTGCATTTCCCTAATAACTGAGGATGTTGAACATTTTTCCATATGATTCTTGGCCACTTGTACTAGTTCTCTTGAGAACTCTCTTTTCAATTCATTTGCCAGTTTTTGATTGGATGCTTGGGTTTTTTGTATTTAATTTTTTGAATTTTTTATAAAGTCTAGAGACTAATCCCCTGTCTGATGTATAGCTGGCAAAGAATTTCCCCCATTCTATGCTGTCTCTTTACTCTGATAGTTGTGAGTTATCCCATTTTCTGATGATATTCTCCATCTTGTTTTTTATTTCCCAGAACATCATATACATTTGCTTTTGTCTGATAATTCTCTTACCTGCTTCTTATGTGGGTTTTTCTTACATGGCATGGTCAGGTTCTGAGCTTCAACTTTTGTACCACCTGTCTTATAAATCTGTTGAATGTTCTGCTTACCCTCTCAGCCACTTTTAGTATTAGCAACTACCTTCTGAAGAGACACAGAAGTTGAAATCAACTATAAGAATTTTCCTTTTCCCTCATGTTGGCACTAGCCTTACTGTTCTTTTTTTTTTTTTTTTTTTTTTTTTTTTTTTTTTTTTTTTTTTTTTTTTTTTTTTTTTTTTTTTTTTTTTTTTTTTTTTGTGGTACTGGGGATTGATCCCAGGGCCTCACGCCTGCATGCTTTGCAAGTGCTGGACCACTGAGCTGCACCCCCAGCCCTTTTATTATTTTTTTTCCTTACTTCCTGAGACAGGGTCTCACTAAGTTACATAGACTTCCTCTAGTCTCGAACTTGCGATCCTCCTGTCTCCGCCTCCCAAGCCGCTGGGATTACAGACGTGTGCCACCACGCCCAGCTTAGCCTTACTGTTCTGATAGACCTCCAGTACTTTCAAACATGTGTGTTTTAATTTTTGTCCAATTTTTCTAGTTGTTCTCTCAGGAAATTTGTTTAAGCCAATCTAGTCTGTTGGTGTCAGAAATGGAATCACCCGCATATCATCTGAAGAGTTGATCTGAGTGTGTAGTCCTTTTGACATATGATTTTAAGTAATTCTGTGCGTCTATTGCCAAGCTAGAACAAAAATGTAATAATATTAAAAGAGAATAAATTTAAAAATTGCATGGTGCTTTTGTAAAACATCACAATGTTAACTCTCTCTAATTAGAAGTTTTTCACTTTACATGTTCTCTGAAATCTAGCTTTTGCTTCTAGAAGCTAAAATCTGGTTTATGAGTAAGCTATCACATTTGGTTATAGTAGTTGTTGCTGTTTTTTACAGGGTTGAGGATCAAACCCAGAGCTTTGCACATGTGAGGCACATGCTGCCACTAAGCTGCACCTGCAGGCCTTTTCTGCTTAAAACAGTCTCACTAAGTTGCACAGGCTGCCTCTGACTTTGAACTTGTGATCCTCCTGCCTCAGCCACCCAAATTGCTGGGATTATAGGCCTGTGCCACAGTGCCTGGCTTCATCACATTTTGAAAAATAAAATTTGGAAGCTAATCAACAGTAAGATTTTATCAGGGCTAAAGTGAAATCATGATATTGGTTCCACTTTGCTATAGCATGTAAAAATCTATAAATATTTCTTGCTAGATTGCCAGGGTAAAGGGGAATTACAGAAACTTGATGGGCAATTAACTTGTACAAGTTCACTATAAAATTATGCCTATGCTGTGGGTTGACAATTTTGACTGGTGAGTTAAATAACAATTTTAAGGAAATAAGAGTCAATTTGTTTATTCCACACGTTATGGTAAATGTGTGACAGTTCCTTCAATATTTAAAAGATAAATGTTTGTGCTCACAGACAGACAGACACACATGGGCTGGGATTTAGCTCAGGTGGTAGAGCGCCACTCTGCAGTCCTTAAGGTCCCGAGTTCAATTCCCAGCACCACAAAAACGGGAGAAGGACATGGCAACCCACTCCTGAGGCAATCCTGAAACAATCAGCCATTGAAAACCCTATAAGGGTCCCTAAGTGTTGGACACGACTCGACAGCACCGAACAACAACAATACACACACACACACATATATACACACACACATACACACAAGAAAATTTTCCAACATGATATGAACCCATGATATTTTTAATGGATCAAATTAATATTCTGATTGAGTCAACCAGTTTGTAACTGTTAAATTTGCAACCTAAGTGAATATAAGGCAGGTTATCTGACCATGTACCAGCAGCAATCAGTGATTGATTACAGGCATCATTAGGATCCCCAACTGACTCAAATTTTTTAATGAAAATATTTCAGCACCTATGCAGAAAATGATGGGAGAAGGATGTGGGAAACTGCTCCCAAGGCAATCCCGAAACAATCTGCCATTGAAAACCCTATAAGGGTCGCTATGAGTCGGACACAACTCGACGGCACCTAACAACAACAACAACAACAACAACAACAACAACAACAACAACAACAGGAAATTCTCTTGTGTCTCCCATCATCTCATTGCGGTGGACTGCTTTCAAAAGGTAGATTCAAATCCATTTCCCCTCTCCCTTCTCATTCTGTAATTGAACATATAACTCTCTCATGGAGAGGTAGATGGTTACAACTCCACCCCCTAGAATCTAATTGACCAATAGAATAAGGAAGAATTGATAGTGTGGAAATCATGAATACAGCCTTTAACTGACCTGTAGTCTTGTTTCCAGCTTTTGAAAACCCAGCAGCAAATCAACAGTGTGAGACCCTCAAACCAGAGAGCATCTGGGTGTGCTCCACTGCCACCAGGCTCTGGTTAGGAAACCAGGCACTATCTTGCTTGTGTGGCTGTATGGCAAACCTTTCCACTCCTCTACACAGAGTTGCCATTTGACTCCAGTTACGTGACAGACACTCTCTGAGCTCACCAACCCACAAAACTGGCAAAGAGAATGGTAATTCTTTGTTGAGCATATATTTTTTCTTTTGCAATCACCAATTTCTTACAAAGGCCAATAGAAATCACCAGCATTGTTAAAGAAAGACTGTTGTGATTTCAGTGTATGCAGCCTACATACGCTCTTTTATCTTATACCCACTATGAGAATATCAGAGCTAAATAATGATAATAGTAATTACAATAATAAATAGCATCACTGTACTGTATCATGATTTATGCATGAAAAAATTGAGGATTTTATAGAAAAAAAATGATTGACTTGTCCAAGATCTTACAAAATGAGTTCCAAAATTTGATAGGAATTCACATATTCTATCACTGATCCCTGTTCCAGGATGTGAATGTTATTTTCTGCCCCTACCACATGCATAGTCAACTGTTCTCATAGTTTTCATACCAAATTTACTTTTAATATCCTTCTATCCTTCATTCATCCGTCCCTCCCTCCCTCCCTTCCTTCTCTCCTTCCTTCCTGTCTGCTTATTTGTATTTGTTGTTGTTGCTAGGTGTGATCAAGTCCAACTCATAGCAACCCTCATAGGGTTTTCAATGGTTGATTGTTTCAGGATTGTTTTGAGTGTTGCCACATCCTTCTCTCATGTTTGCAGTGCTAGAAATCAAATCCAGGTCCTCAGAGAGTGCGCAGCAACACTCTACCAACTGAGCTAAACCCCAGCCCACTATTTGTATTTAGATTATGGATATTGTAACAGATAAGGATGTTTTTCCTTTACCCTTGAGTGTGGACTGAAATTAGCAACTCATTTTTAAAGAGTAGAGTAAACCTAGTGTGAGAATATGTAACTTCAGAGACAAAACTATAAAAAGATGCTATGACCAAGTATCAAGGTGGTGCATCCCTGTAGTGCCAGTGACTTGGGAGGCTGAAGGAGGAGGATCATGATTTTGAGGCTAGTGGCAGCTTGTGAAATTTGGTGAGACATTTTCAAAATAAAAAGTATCAATTAGGGACTGGGGGTGCAGCTCAGTAGTAAAGCACTTGCCTAATAGGTGCAAAGTTCTGAGTTCAACCCTCCAGTGCTGAAAAATGAAAAATAAAAAATATGCTTTGTCTGTCTCAATTACAGTTTCACTTTTGCATCAGTTATACTAGGAAATCCAGATTCCACATCTTGAAGATATACATATAGATTTCCCCGAGGAGAGGCCCTCTAGCCAAGTGCTCTGAGGAAAGGGTCTACAAGCTAGCAACCCAGGGAGAAATCTAGGAAGCATGTCCTTCATACACAGTCAAGCTTTTAGATGCCTGCAGCCCCACAGGCTGCTTGAAAGATACCCTGGCTGGGTATCAAGGTGGTGCATACTTGCTACAAAGTGATTGAATTCCCTGTATCATGACACAGTAACATTAGCAGACTTTAAAAGGGAGATGATGGAGAAAAGCTCCTGAACATGGAGTATTTCCTCAAAATGCAAGTGTATAGCAAACGCTTTGGTGTCTTTATTAATTATTTGATAAGAATGGTTATAGGAGTGATTAATCAAGGGAAGATTCTCCAGGTACTTTGGGATGGAGATGGTCAGGGAAATTGTGAAAGATGTGGAAGATCATAAGTGAGTAGAGAGAAATTCTCTTAAAGATAAATTGACATAGCAGATCAAATGAGAGTACAAAAGGAAGATCATGGAAAAGTAAGAAAACAGTAATTAACATATATAAAGCACTGATAAGGGTCAATCACTATGAAAGATTGTTCAATATTTTAGGTTTTCCTCACAACAATCCATGTTGTTTTGTTGTTGTTGTTAGGTACCAATAAGAATTGGCAGCACCTAACAACACCACTGTACCTGGCCAGAGACACTAATCTGTAGAGAAGATAAAACTACCCTAACTTTATTAATGAGGAAGAATAATATTAGAAAGCCTAGGAGACACTAGTTTTTACAGTTAATAACTAACCTTGGATCCAAAACCACAATTTCTTCCCAGTCTTTGCTTATTTGTATATACCTTGATGAGTCAGAAAACCAGGACGCAGGAAAGAATAGTTTAAAAAAGTGTTTCATTTGAAAAAGGAGGGTTGGAATCGGCTCTTCTAGGTATCTTCAGAAACCTGAATGACCATCATTTGCAACATAAACTAGACATAGCGTCTTGACAATTGGAGGTTTCTTTCCTAAGCTAGTAAAATGATAATTTAATGAGAATATTTTTAAAAATAAATTCTTACAAAATATTGGACTAGAAAATTGTGGAGGCTCCTTTCAGTACTACTACTTTCCATTGCTAAACTTTGCCAACCTAATGACTTTTCACAGTTCTAGTTTTTCCACTATATACAGAGCCATGAGTAATCCATGCAGAGTAATCCAGTTACCAAAGAAGAAATTCAGAGGTGGTAATTACATTCTTTATGTACTCCATACAAGTCAGCCCTAATTTTATTTAGTTTCTCCTACAAGAAATCTTGATTTCATTTTCTTTTTGAAGATCAGATAGTTTACCTACTTTGGTTCTTTAGTTGTTCCATCTTTAGTTGTTCCACATCTGTATCTCATCTACCTATTTTAAGGTACATATCATGACAGAGGTGTGAGTCTCATATTCATGAATCATTTTGTCAGTGACTTTTGGACTCAGCTTCTTGGAACTTTTAAGTAAGGCTCTACGTGTAAGACAGATACTTTGACCTTAAGGAGCTCTCTTCCTATAAAAAAAGGCAGGCAAGAAAACAAAAAACTGCAATGCATCCTGGCAAATGCTATGATTGTTAAAGATACAAATGAGAAAAAGAGCAGAAACATCTAATTGAAACAGATATCATCAGGGACAGGTTTGGGAGGAAATGGACTTCAATTAAATTGTAATAAGCCTATAGAAATGGAAAGAAGCAGAAAGTGTATATTTTTTCTTCTGCTTTTTGCATGTACAGTGCTGAAGGGCTGAATTCAGGCCATTGTACATACTCTGCAAGCACTCTATCACTGAGCTACCCCACCAGATCCTTTTTAATTTTTTATCTTGAGACAGAGTCTAAGTTACGCAAACTACCTCCGGTATTGAACATCTGACTCTCCTCCCTCTACCTCCAAGTCATTGGGCTTACAGGTGTGCACCACTATATCAAGTGGGTGTACCATTCTTAAAGCATTCATGTGGTGAAAGGAGTAGGTATGTGTCAATAACTTGAAATCTACTCTACTTTTTTCTGTATGAATATTTCTGAGGTGGGGAAGTGGGAAATATGTCTTAGAGCAGTGTTTCTCCACTGGGAATGTTTTTTCTCCCCCCTTCCACTCTGGAAAATTTGACTATATTTGGAGCCATTACATGGCTGGGGCCATGGTACTACAGGCATCCAGTGAGCAAAGACCACAAATGTTGCTTAACATCCTATAATTACACAGGAAAGAGCTTCAAAAAAACAAAACATGATCTGCCTCCAGGTATAATGCAAAGCCTGAGAAATTCTGCCTCAGTACTTGAGTAGCTTGAAAAACCCTGCTTTAGATGAAAGTCATCATTGCATACTTTTAAGAAAGACATGAACGTGATAAGATCCTTCAGTCTCCTGTCTTCCTCCAGGCCATCCTGAGTGTTGCTGTAGAAACAGAAGGCATTGCAAATTACTCTGCTAAGCTGGTTGTTTTTATAAAATGCCTTGGGTTTGATCTGACCTTTCTGCATGAGAGACAACCTTGCATTCCTAATTCTCTTGGACTCTTTTCTTAATCTAGGAAAATGTGTTTTGTGATTAAGTACAAGATCAAATATATCTTTCTTAAATTAATGGTTTTCCTGACCAGAATGCTCTCATTTGTTAATGCTCCAAAGGAAATGTGAATTTCTCAGACTCCATAAATCATACAAACAGGATTTTATATTCACCATTTAAATGGAGATAAATCATAAAATTATCTGTAGTATCTTTGGTGTGCACTACAAATATGTACCTCTGGATATATCCTGGACTTTAGTAACTCTTATCACTTCCTCCAGGTTGAGACCTGGATCCATTGTGGGCCTTCCTTTAATTTGTGTTACCACCAGTTTTCATGTCACAAGACAGAATAGCAACATCTTTTTTTAAAAAAATATATCCAAATATTAGACTCATACTAGATCTATGTAGTTCAAGATGTATGTTTTGTGTATCCTTACAACTTGATTAAACTTCACATTGAAATTCTTTTGTGTTTACTTTTTATGAAAACTAAAGCCAATCAATTTATATTTTATTTTCCTTGGACATCTTAGCATAAAACTGCATTTAGCACACAACTACATCTTTTATCCATTTTGAATTAACTCTTGTACAATTTGAGAGGTGCGGGTCTGTTTTTGATTTTTTAGCAAGTGCAAATCCATTTGTTGAAGAGGCTATATTTTCTCCTGTTTGCATGCTTATCTCCTTTGTCAAAGATCAGATGGCTAAAGATGTGTTGGTGTATTTCTGGGTCCTCAATTCTGTTCCACTGGTCTTCAGGCCTATTTATGTGCCAGTACCAAGCTGGTTTTGCTTCTATAGCTCTGTAGTATAGTTTGAACTCAGGAATTGTGGTCCTGTCTGCACTAGTTTTGCAGCTTGAGAGTGTTTTGGCTATACTTGGTCTTTTGTGTTTCCATATGAGTTTTTGGATTATTTTTTCTATTTCTGCAAAATCTGTCATTGGAATTTTAATGGGGATTGCATTAAATCTATAAATTCCTTTTGGTAGAACAGCCATTTTTACAATATCAATTTTCCAAATCCATGAGCGAGGGAGGCCCTTCCACCTTCTAGTATCCTCTGCCATTTCTTTCTTTAATGTTTTGAAGTTTTCCTTATAGAGTTCTCCAGAGGCTTTGGTTAGAATGATTCCTAAGTGTTTAAGTTTTGGGTGGGCTATCATGAAAGGGATTATAGCCTTAATTTCCTTCTATCCCTGTTCACAGTTGGTATAAAGAAAGTCTACTGATTTTTGAGTGTTAAATTTGCATCCTGCCACTTTGCTGAAGAGGTTAAACAGGTCTAAAAATTTTCTGAATGAGTTTTTGGAGTATTTTAGGTAAAGTATCTGTGAATAAGTATAATTTGACCTTTTCCTTATCTACCTGTATCCCTTTAATTTCTTTCTTTTCTCTGATTGCTTTAGCTAAGACTTCAATCACCATGTTGACTAAGATGGGAGAGAGTGGGCATCCTTCTATTGTACCTGATCTTAGAGAAAATTATTTCAATTTTTCTCCATTTAATATGATCTTGGCTGTAGGTCTGTCATAAATGGCCTTAATGATGTTGAGATATTTTCCTATTATGCCTATGTTCTCCAGGATTTTTATCATTAAAAGATGTTGCACTTTGTCAAAGGCCCTCTCAGCATCTATCGAGATGCTTATTTGGTTTCTGTTTGCAAGTCTCTTGATATGTTGAATTACATCGATTGATTTTTGTATGTTGAACCAGCCTTCCATCTGTGGAATAAATCCCACTTTGTGATGATGAATAATCTTTTTTACCTGTTGCTGATTTTGGTTTACCAGGATTTTGTTGAGAATTTTTGCAACTATGTTTGCCACAGTCCAGCGACAGCCTAGGATCCAGGGTTTCCCCAAGGCAGATGAGGAGTCAGCGGGCAGTGAGTAACAGAAATATAGCAGCTTGGACGCACTGTGGATCTGTTCCATTTATTGTTCAGATAGCTCAGTTTTTTATACTGTCTTTTTTAGGCTTAGGTCAAGCAAGTAGTAAGAATACGTGCAGTTTTATACACACCTAATAGTCATAATAGCCCATGGTTTAAAGCATAAACTTTACTGTTTTAGATAACAAGCACCTGGAAGGTCTGTGTCTTCCCAGGCTTTTCATAAATGATAAGCAATAATAGGGTATTTTGCACTCTATCCTTATTTATCATTTTAACCCCTTATATGTTTCTATGTAAGGCAGTGGAGGGTCAGGCTGACCAGAACAATAGTTTTACTCTCATTCTCTAGCTGGGAACCAAGGTCTGCCTTTAGATAGGTAAGCACTTCCTTATGCTAAAATTGTCAAGGAGGCTTTTGTACTGTGGGAACAGGCATATATATATATATATATATATATATATATATATATATATATATATATATGTATGTATGTATATGGTTTTATTATTTAATTATTTATACGTGTGTCACCCCATTGAGTCCACACTATTAAAAATGGCTATTTTAACTTATTAGATTGTTTTGCTGATTGGAGGGCTGCTGGTACAAAAACTTTAGTCTATGTTGGCTCAAGGAGTTCATGCTGTTGGCAGTCATTCAAGAATTTTCCATTGCAGGCCTGTTAGGGAGTTTTCTTTTAATTCCTGCTCTGAATTAGCACTGCTCACAGAATCAGAGGATTATATATTTACATCTATTATTTGTTTTTATTAATTTTCCCAGAAATCCACAATATGAATGTTCACAGAATTAGAATATTGTATTTTTATATTCATTACTTGTTTTTCCACAATATGAAGAAAATAGTGACCAACTCAAATTTAGGAAAAAGAAAAGATGAGATTCCAAGTCCTTTTTCATGAATAGACCTTCTTTTGGAGGTACTCTTCGCCTTTCAGTCAACTTTCCCTTTGAAGGCTTTGAGGTACTTTTCCCCTTTCAGTGGACATTCCCTCTGATGCCCTTTTAAAGGTACCCTTCCTCATGTGGGGACTCAGTTTACCCATTATGAGTGGAAATGGACCTGACATATGTTCATTAGGGAAATTGGTCTATAGTTTTCATTCTTAGATGTATCCTTGCCTGGTTTAGGTATCAGGGTGATGGTGGTTTCATAAATGAGTTTGGGAGGGCCACTTTCTAAAGTTCTATTTATACTAAGCAGGAAAGGAGAGCAATGATAAATTAGTAGGGTCTGTGGTCAGCTCCAGAATGGGCAGCATTTGTCAACCTGGGGTTAGCCTATCAGGTGAGCCAACTGATTATTAACTGAGTAAATATTTCTGTTAAGGAAATGAGGTATTTAGAACAGAAAAGAAGGAGCATGAATTTCTCTGAGGCATGTTCTAGACATTGATATATTACCTTATTTAATATTAAGATAAGTCCTTTGAGAGCAACATCATTACCTACATTTTAGAAAATGACTTTTGAAAAACAGAAACATTCACTCCACTAATAAGGTGACACCTTGAATTCAAATCCTGATTTAGTTGGCTGTGAAACTTATGTTCTCTGAATGCCTAAAGGGCTTTGGGTAACCACAAATCTTTTTAAATTTCTGTTTTGTTAGGTAGAAATGGGGAGAAAATTGAGAATCATGTCCTGAGAAATCAGGGATCTAAGCTTTGAAAATAAGACATCTGCCATTGCTATCATAATCAATTTCAGAACATTTTCACCATCTCTAAATAAACACTCTACATATCAGTGATTACTACCTATTTCCTCCTAACCCTCCCAACCATAGACAACCACTATTCTATTTTATAACTCTGAGAATCTTCCTATTCTGGATATTTCATGCAAATGGAATCATATGGTGTTTGGTTGCTAGATCCTTTTGCTTAGCATGTTTTCAAAGTTCATCCATGTTTTATTCTGTATCAGTACTTCATTTCCTTTTATAAGTGAATACTGTTCCATTTTATGAATATATTATTTTTCATTTACTCATCAATGGATTGATATTTGGACTATGTCTATTTTTGGCTATTATGAATAATATTGTTGTTTACATTTGCATATATGTTTTATGTGTAAGAATAATTTCAATTTTCCTACATATAACCTTGCTGAGAAGTAAAATTGTCAGTTCATGTGGTAACTTTCTTCCTTAACCTTTTAAAGAACTGCCAGTCTATTTTTTAAAGCACCTGTGTCTTTTGTTTACTTTCTTACCTACAGCCGTATGACTATAGCATCCGGTACTGTCAGATCTCAGAAGTTAAGCAGGATCGGGCCTGGTTAGGACTAGGATGGGAGACAGCCTGAGAACACCAGGGGCAGTAGGCTTGGGAGAAGGACCCAGCAACCCACTTCCAAGAAATAATCAGCATTGAAAACCCTATGAATAGCAGAGAAGCACTAACAGTAGTGTTTTGCCTGTTGTATGTATGGTCACCAACTCGACAGCACCTAACAACAACAACAACAACAACAACAACAACAACAACAACCTGCAATGTACGGGAGTTTAAATTTCCCTACCTCCTCATCAACACTTAAACACAGTCATTCTAGTGTATGAAGAAATATCTCATTGTATTTTGATTTACATTTTCCTGGTGGTTAACAATAGTGAGCATCTTTCCATTTGTTTATTGGGCATTTGGGTGTCTTTGGATCATACCTTAGTTTTAAAGTTCATATGAGATGACACACATAAAGGGCAAACTGTGCCTGGTATGCAGAAACTTTTCAATAAAAAACCTACTATATTTTTACCTTTTTTCAACTATTATATATCTCTTCAATAGTTACTTTAAGTCTTTAAGAGTCTTCTAAGTTTTATAAGTAGAAATCAGAGTAACAAGTACACACACTTAAGCTTTGTTTATTCTGATGTGTTCAAGATTTATTAATTGTAGAGTTTACACATAAATAGCAACTGAATCTAGGCATAAATAGAAATTCCAAATTATGTATTCAGTTAAGAAATTATTTTATGAAATTTTACATAACCATTTGGCAGCTTGAGGAAAAAAGTGTCACTCAAAGAAGTCACTTGAAAACTTGAGTTTATCCATTTTAAAAGCTCCCAGAGAATGGCCTTACTCTATGAAAGAGTAATGATGAATATCACCTATTGCATATTTATGATGTCTCTAATGTTATGGTAAGCCCTTTAATTCAGCTTTGGAGTTAGTATTTACAAAGGTTCTATGTGGTAGTTATTTTCCTCATTTTACAGTAGAAGGAATTGAGATTCAGAGAGGCTAGTTTATTCTTTCAATGCTACACAAACCAAGCAGCAGATCTAGGGCTTTGAATTAAGGCTACTTTAAGTCTTTTGATCTGACCCAATTTCCACTAAAAACATGGCCCAGTGCTCACGGGCTTATTTAGACTGGACACTTTAATGTGTGCTCTGAAAGTTAACATTTTTCTTTTTTATTTCTCGTTTTGTGACTACATCCTATAATGTCTTCCTTTCTTATAAAAATCCAAGTTAACTATTTTTGGACAACCCAAGTTAAATATCTTTCATATAGACTCTAATAATTGAACCCCTCAATTCACACAATAAAGGGTTTATTGAGCCATGTATTAAATATTAGGTATGGACAAAAAAGCAAATGGAACATGTGACTGGCTCATGGGTATAAGGGATAAGCTTGCAAGAAGTGTAAAAACTGAGATAATATATTGCTATTAGAAGAAAGTGGAAAGTCAGATACATTTTAAGCTCAATGAAGGCAAGAACCTATGCCTGCATTTTTTTTGTATCAAAGCCTTCATAATACTTGACAGTGGTTGAAAGAAACACATTTTTAATATATTATATATGTATATCATTCAAAATTATATATGTATACATGCATATATATGTACATATACATGCAAATATATATGCGCACTATGTGTAGTATGTATATATGTACACAAATACACACATGTATATCTACATATGGGCTGGGGTTTAGCTCAATTGGTAGAGTGTTGCTCCATACTGTCTGAGACCCCTGGTTCAAACCCCAGCAACACAAATATGAGAGGAGGTGGCAATCCATTCCCGATGAAATACTGAAAACATTCAGCCATTGAAAACCCTATGAGAGTTGCTATGAGTCCAATGCAATTTTATGGCACATAACAACAACATATATCCAGATGTTGCTGTTCTTAGGTGCCCTCAAGTTGAGACCAACTCATAGCGACCCTATGTACAGCAGACCAAAACACTTGCTGATTCTGTGCCAGGGAAATGATCTTATTTATGTTTAAGCACATTGTTGCAGACACTATGTCAGTCCATCTGGTGGAGGGTTTTCCTCTTTTGCGTTGACCTGCCACTCTCCCAAACATGATGTCCTTCTCCAGGGATTGATCTCTCCTGACTACATGTCCAAAATATGTAACACGAATTCTGGCCATTCTTGCTTCCAAGGAGCACTCTGATTGCACTTCTTCTAGGACAGATTTGTTGGTTCTTTTGGCAGTCCATGGCATATTCAATAGATGTCTCCAGCACTACAATTCAAAAGCATCAATTCTTTTTCTGCCTCCCTTGTTCAATGTCCAGCTTTCACAATCATATGATGCAACTGAAAATACAATGGCATGAGGCAGATACACCTTTGTCTTCCATTTGACATCTCTGCTTTTCAATACTCTAAAGAGATCTTTTGCCACAGCTTTTCCTAGAACAATGCATCTTTTGATTTCTTGACTACTGCTTCTGTGGGTGTTGATTGTAGAGCCAAGCAAAGCAAAATCTTGGACAACCTCAGGTTTTTCTATATTTATTGTGAAGTTGCATGCTGACCCAGTTGTAAGGATTTTTTGTTGTTTTGATGTTTAGTCCTAACCCATATTGAAGGCTATGATCTTTGATCTTCATCAATAAATGTTTTAAATCCTCTTCACTTTCAGCAAGCAGAGTTGTGTCATCTGCATAACGCAGGTTGTTAATGAGTCTTCCTCCAATCTTGATGCCGCGTTCTTCCCATGAAGTCTGGCTTCTCGGATTATTTGCTCATCGTATAAATTGAAGAGATATGGTGAAAGTATACAGCCCTGATGCACACCTTTCTCAACGTTAAACCATGCAGTGTTTCCTTGTTCTACTTGAACAACTGCCTCCTGGTTCACGTACAGATTTCTCATGAGCACAAATAGGTATTCTGGCATTCCCATTTTCCCAAGTGTTATCCATAATTTATTATGATCCACAAAATCAAATGCCTTTGCATAGTCAATAAAACATAGATAGACATCTTTCTGATATTCTCTGTTTTCAGCTAATATCCACCTGACATCAGCAATGATGTCCCTGGTTCCCCTCCCTCTTCTTAATCCTGCTTGATTTTCCAGTAATTCCCTGTCTATATACTGCTGCAGTCGCTTCTGAATGATCTTTAGTAGAATTTTGCTTGTGTGTGATATTAATGATATTGTCTGATAGTTTGCACATTCAATTAGATCCCCTTTTTTGGGAATAGGCACAAATATGGATCTCTTCCAGTCAGTTGACCAAGTACCTGTTTTCCAAATCTCTTGGCATAAACATGTTAACACCTCCAGTGCTGCATCTGTTTGTTTAAACATCTCTACTAGTATCCCATCAATTCCTGGAGCCTTGTGTTTCACCAGTTCTTTCAAGGAAGCTTCCACTTTGTCCTTGCACACCATTGGTTCCTCTTCATATGCAACCTCTTGGAATGGTTGGTCATCTCCCAACTCTTTCTGTATAATGACTCTGTGTATTCTTCCCATCACCTTTTGAGGCTTCCTGCATCATTTATTATTTTCCCTGTAGAATCTTTCACTACTGCCAATCGAGGCTTGAATTTTTTCTTCACTTCCCTAAGCTTGAGAACACAGAGCGTGTTTTTCCCTTTTGGTTTTCTGCCTCCAGATCCTTGCACATGTCATTATAATATTTGTTTTTGTCTTCTCTAGCTGCCTTCTGAAATCTTCTGTTTAGTTCCTTAACTTCATCATGTCTTTCCTTTACTTTAGCTGTGGGATGTTCAACGGCAGTTACTACTGTCTCTTTTAACATGTAATTTGGTCTTTTCTTTTTTTCTTGTCTTTTTAAGAACTTTTTGCTTCCTTCTTGAATGATATCTTTTATGTCATGCCACAACTCTTCTGGTCTCCTGTCATTTGTGTCTAATGCGTTAAACCTATTTTTGAGGTGGTCTCTGAACTCAGGTGGGATATACTCAACGTAATACCGTGGCTCTTGTATACCTGTTCTAATTTTCTTCAGCTTCAGTTTGAACTTGCATATGAGAAGTTGATGGTCTGATCCACAGTCAGCACCTGGTCTTGTTTTGACATTTTGTATAGAGCTTTTCCATTGTGTCATTCAACATATGTAGTCAATTTGATTCCTGCATGTTCCATCTGTTGAAGTCCATGTGTATAGTCTCTGTTTATGATGTTGAAACAATGTATTTTAATGAAAAGGTCACTAGTCTGACAAAATTCTATCATGTGATCTCCAGCTTCGTTTCTGTCACCAAGACCATATTTTCCAACTACTGGGCCTTCTTCTTTGTTTCCAACCTTTGCATTCCAGTCACCAGTGATTATTAGTATGTCTTGATTGCATGTTTGATCTATATCAGATTGCAGAAGCTGATAGAAGTCTTCTCTTTCTTCATTTGTGGCCTTAGTGGGGGGTGCATAAATTTGAATAATAGTCATATTATCTGGCCTTCCTTGTAGGCGTATGGATATTATTCTATCACTGACAACATTATATTTCATGACAGATCTTGAAATTTCTTTTTTGATGATGAATGCAACCCCATTTCTCTTTAGTTTATCATTCCCAGCATAGTAGCCCATATGATTGTGTGACTCAAAATGGCCTATGCAGGTCCATTTTAGCTCACTGATGCCTAGAATGTCAATGTTTATGCACTCCATTTCTTTTTTAATGATTTCTAATTTTCCTAGATTCATCCTATGTACATTCCATGTTCCAATTATTAATGGATATTTACAGTTCTTTCTCCTCATTTTTAGACATACCACATCAGCAAATGGAGGTCCCTGGGGCTTTACTCCATTCTTGTCATCATGGTAGTCTCTCCTTTGAGGAGGCAACTCTTCCCCAGTATTCTTTTGAGTGCCTTCCAATCTGGGGGGCTCACTTTCCGGCAGTATATCTGACAGTATTTCTTTGCTATTCACAGTGTTTTCAATGCCTAGTTGTTTCGGGAGTGGTTTGCCAGGTCCTACTCCCTAGTCTGTCTTAGTCTGGAAGCTCAATTGAAAACCTGTCCACCATGGGTAACCTTGCTCATATCTGAGGTTCCAGTGGCAGAGCTCTCAGCCTCATTGCAACACACAAGCCCCCACAGTGCGGCAAATTGACAGATGTGTATATACAGATAGATAGATATAAATGTAGATAGAGATAGATAGATACATATAAAATTCTACTGGGGAATTGATGATAAATTTGAATTCAGTTCCAGAGGATAGATTTTGGATGTTTAGGCTGAACACCAAAGATGAAGCTGGAGAAAGTGTTCAGAGTCAGTTAAGGAAGAATCTTATATTTCAGTTTTAGAGGGGTGGTTTTTATCTTAAAAGCAATGAGGAATTGCTGAAGATTTTTAAGCAGAAAACTGTCAGAGAAAATTATTATTAGTTATCAAATCATCCCACCAATCCTGTACTGTATAGACTAAAATGGGAGACTAATTTCGGAGAGGAAACTGAATAGCAACTGCTGTTATAACTACATACCATAGATTAAGTGGCTTAAACTACATATGATTTTTTAAATTCAGGAGGCTGGGAAGACTAGAATTAAAATACTTTCTTGCTGTGTCCTCGCACAGCTGAAAGGAAACTAGTCTCTCTTCTTAAAATGTCCCTCATCAGTCCTACCCACATGACATCATCTAAAACTCTTTATCTGCTAATGCTGTCATAGTGGGGCAATGGCTTCAACTTATGATTTTTTTGAGGGGGGAAGAGACTAATACTCAGTCCATAAGTTTTTACACTACTACAGGTTTGAATTAATAATGGTCCCACTGTATAAGAATAGAGAATAACTTGGTGACCAATCAGTCAGATGTAAGTTTTTGGAAAGTGTTTAGCTAAGCTTTTTTAATGCTACTAACCTATTCAAGCCTGTAGGCATAACCCGGTGGCATCCTTTCCCTTTAGATCTCAGAAGCTAGGCACTGTCAGGCTGGTTAGTACTTGGAGACCGCCTGGAAACACCAGGTGCTGTAGACTTGGGAGTCAGACCAGGCAACCCACTCCCAAAAATCTATCCACTATTGAAACCCTATGAACAGCTGAGAAGTACTGACAATAAGTGTTTTGCCTGTTTTATGTAGGGTTGCTATGAGTTGGATACAGACTCTATGGCACCTAACAACAACAACAACATATTCAAAGATAGATCATAAAAAGGAATTAGGCATTTTGTTTTATTTTTCAGGGGTGAAGATTCATGTGAAGATAGTGTGCATTAGCATTTTAACTTAAGTTTCCTGTGGAACATAAAGTTACAGATATGTATTATAACTTACTATTTTTCTAAGCAATGAATGGCTGTGTATCTAAGGCTTCAACTCATCTGCTTAAACAAGCTTTCCTAATATTAGCCATTTTATGATGAGATATATTGAGTTCACAAATAGAGTGACAATTTTTTGAGAAAGGAAATCATGTTATACTTTACTTTGGCATTTCTTATGGTATCTATATAAGAGCTAGAAATCAATATATCCTTAGAAATTAATACAAAGTTACAGAAGTCTGAGGTTTTTGATTGTAAGATATTAATTAGTTACATCTGCACAATTGTTATCCTTAACAAATATCTCCAACATTTAATATCACATTTAGAATCCAACCTTTGCAATATCTCTAATGTTGTTACAACTGGAAAAAAAAGGTACTGCAAGAGTTTCATGCCAGATTAAAGAGGCAGAGTAAAAAAACACATAATACCATGCTTTCTGCCTGTCATATATGTATTCTTTTTTTCAATAGCTTCTCCCTAAGATTTTTGAAATCAGATGTGATAGATCTAATCTTAGAATTGAAGGATGATGCTGTACACATTTGTATTTATAATACAAGTTTGATTTTCTCTACATCACCATTAGCAAGGCACTTTATAGTTGCCTTTAGACTTATTACCATATTTTATTAATTCTACTGCTCATTCCATTGAAAACCCATCATTCACTAGTACATGCTTAAGAAGAAAAATATGTCAACTTAGCTGTAATACAGTGCCTTTAAAAAATGTCATGGTCGATTTCAAAATGACTAAGTACAAACACCCAGCACTCAACTCTCCTTCATAAGCAAGAACAAAAGCAACTTGGATATAGCCATACTTTGAAATAGGTGGCCATTGGAGGACACTGAAAATAAGCAAAAGAGAAACTGGAGCCTTATGAGATTCAGAGACTTGGAACAACAGCATAGTAAGAGAAAAATATATCCCGATGTCTTCCACCCTAGCTCCACAGTTGGGGAAGGAAGAAGCTCCCTTTTGCAGAGGTCAGGATGAGAGTCTTAGCAAACTCCATCAGCACAGATGCTGGCAATACCAGATATTGGAAATATTCACAACCCTGGTAGGCTTGGAACCTATTTACAGAAGTAACCTCAAATCTACACAATGGTCTTAATTAGGAAAAGGATTTCACACAATCTTCCAGTGAATGTCCAGGATGCTGTACCCATGACCTTGTTGATAGGGGAGTTATTGTCTGGATTTGGACTACCCTGGTGTTCAGAATACCCATAATGTTCCCATCACTAGGATCTCAAGGACATTCTCCTGCACTGTCTCAGCTTCCTGTATCTTTCGGAAATGAAAAATAAAGACTTTTCAATATAAGCAAAACCTGAGGGGTTTCACAAGCATCAGATCAGCCTTAGAAAAGATGTTTAAGGGATTCTTACATCCAAAAGTGACTGTCATCATGAAAACATGTGAAAGTATAAATTCCAGTTGAAAAGTAGATATACAAAAGAAGTTAAAATGAATCAAACATTATCAGTACAATAAACCATCAAACCACAAAGATGAACAAGAAGGGAAGAAAAGAGTAAAGAATGTTCAAAACAAGAAAGTCAACAAAATGACAGGAGTAAGTCCTAGCCTGCCAATAACAACATAACAGGCTCAATTCCCCAATTAAAAATACAGATGAGTGGAATAGAAACCAATAAGCAAACAAACAAACAAACAAGAAACCCAATATGCAGCTACAACAAACTCATCTCAAAAAGAGACTTGTAGACTGAAAGTGAGAAAATTGAAAATGATATTGTAAACAAACCAAAACCCAAAATGAGCAGTAACAGGCATACTTGTATTGTACAAAATATACTTAGGACAAAAACTATAAGAAGATGCAAAGAAGCCAACTATATAACAATCAAGAGATCAATTCAACAAAAAGATACAGTGATTATAAATCTCTGTGCACTTAATATCAGAGTACTCAGTTGATTGAAACAAGCACTGTCTTAAAAAGAGAGCTAGGATCTAATACAATCATAATGGGAGATTTCAATACACCACTCTCATCAATATGCAGATCATTCAGACAGAAATCTCAAAGAAATTTTAGAGTTAAACTATAGTATAGACCATAGAATTAACAGAAATTCACAAAACATTCTAATCACAGCTGCAGAATATGTATTCTTTCCTTAAGTTTATGGAAATTTCTCTAGAATAGAAGATACATTTGGTCAAAGTATTAACACACTGAAAATCATTGAAATCATACCCTATAACTTTTCTTATCAAAATGTAGTGAAATTAGAGGTGAACAAAAAACCCAAAACTTAGAAATTATACAAATATATGAAGATTTAACAACATACATTTGCATGAACAGTGGGTCACTTAGGAAGTCAGAAGGGAAATTTAAAATTTTTCTTGAAATAAAAAGGGAACCACTAAAACCTGTGGGATGAAACAACATCAGTGCTACAAGGGAAGTTTATAGCAATGAGTGCCCATATGAGAAAAATATAAAGATTTCAAATACACCACCTGTTATTACATCTCAAGGACTTAGAAGAGCAAGAATGATTCAAGTCCAAAATTAATGAAAGGAAAAAATAATAAATATCAAACAAAATAAGAGGCAAACATTACCAAGTTCAATGAAACAAAGAAGTAGTTATTTGAAAAGAGAAAAAACACATAAAACTTTTAGCTAGACTGTTATTATTATGTGAAATTGAGTCAGAACCAACACATATAAACCCTATCTACAACAGAATGAAACACTCCTTATTTCCCTTAGTGCCAGGTACAGTATCTTACTTATGTGCAAGCCCATTGCTGCAGATGGTGTGCCAACCTATCCAGTTCTGGGATTCCCTTTTTTTCACTGACCTGCCACTACCCACACATCATGTCCTCCTCCAAGGATTGGTCCCTCTTAACTAAATGTCTAAAATATATAAGACACCGTCTAAATATCCTTTCTTCCAAGGAGCATTCAGGTTGTACTTCTATGACAGATCTGTTGGTTCTTTTGACAGTCCATGTTATATTCAATATTTGTCTCTAACACCATAGTTCAAAAGCTTCAATTTCTCTCCTGTCTCTCTTATTCAATGTCCAGCTTTCACAAACATATGAAGTGACTGAAAATACCATGGCATGAGTTAGTTGCACCTTCATCTTCAATTTGACATCTTTGTTTTCCAACATTTTAAAGAGGTCTTTTGCAACAGCTTTTCCCAGTGCAATGCATCTATAGATTTTTTCCAGGTACCTTCATTTGCTGATGTGGCAGGGCTCAAAATGGGGAGGAAAAATCTGTAAACATCCATGAATATTTGGAATGTGAAATGTATATAGTACGAACCTGGGAAAATTAGAAATCATCAAAAGGGAAATAGAGCACATAAACATCAACATTCCAGGCATCAGTCTACTGAAATGGACTGGCATAGGCCATTTTTAATCAGATAGTCATATGGTCTACTATGCTGGGAATGAAAAATTAAAGAGAAATGGGCTTGCATTCATTATTAAAAAAGACATCTCAAGATCTGTCCTGTAATACAATACTGTCAGTGATAGAATAATATCCATATGCCTACAAGAGAGGTTAGGATATATGACTATTATTGAAATTTACACACTCACCACTAAGACCAAAAATGAAGATAGGGAAGATTTCTACCAGCTCCTGCAACCTCAGATAGATTGCATGTGCAATCAGACTGTACTGATAATTACAGTTTACTGGAATGCAAAGTTGGAAACAAAGAAAGTGGCTCGGTTGTTAGAAAATATGACTTTGGCGACAGAAACAATACTGGAGACTGCATGATAGAATTTTGTTAGAAGAATGAACTTTCATTGCAAATACATTTTTCCATCAACATAAATGATGATAATACACATGAAATTCACCAGATGGACCATACAGGAACAACTTAACTACCATTGTGGAAAGACATTGTGGAAAGACATGATGGAAAAATTCAACATCATATGTCAGAACAGGACCAGCTGCTGATTGTGGATCAGATCATCAACTCCTCATATGCAGGTTCAAACAGCAACTGAAGAAAATTAGAACAAGTGTATGAGAGCCAAGATACGATCTTAACCATATCCCATCTGATTTCAGAGACCACCTCAAGAACAGGTTTAATGCATTAGACACTGATGACTAGACACTAATGCATTAGACCAGATGAGTTGTGGCATGACATCAAAGACATCACTCATGAGGAAAGAATAGGTTATTGAAAAAATAAGGAAAAAAGAATAGATCAAATTATATGTCTAAAGAGACTCTGATATTTGCCCTTGAATATCATATAGCTAATGTAAACGGAAGACATGATGAAGTTAAGCAACCAAACATAAGATTTCAAAGGGCAGGTCAAGAAGACAAAATCAAATATTATAAAGACATGCAAAGAGCTGAAGACAGAAAACCAGAAGAGCCCACTTTGTTTTTCGCAAGTTTAAGGCATTGAAACAATTCAAGCCTCTATTGGTGACAGTGAAAGATTCTACAGGAAAAATATTAAATAACACAGGAAACATCAAAATAAGATTGAAAGAACACACACAGTCATTATACCAAAATGAATTGGTGGGTGACCAACCATTTCAAGAGATTGCATATGATTAGGAACTAATAGTACTGAAGGAAGAAGTGGAAGCTGCCTTGAAGGAATTTGTGAAATACAAGTGTCCAGGAACTGATGGAACACCAATAGAGATGTTTCAACAAACAGATGCAGCACTGGAGGTGCTAATTTGTTTATGCAAGAGATTTGGAAAACATCTACCTAGCCAACTGACTGGAAGTGATCCATATTTGTGCCTATTCCCAAGAAAGGGGATCCAACCTATTGTGGAAACTATCAAACAATATCTACCACACACAAGCAAAATTTTTATAAAAATCATTTAGCTAGACTAGTCAAGAAAAATGAAATAAGACCTTAACAATTAAAATTAGAGGTGGAAAAAACACACATTTCAATTAATACCACACAAATACAAAGAATCCCCAGGGTTTATTTTGAAAAGTGATATGCTAACACATTGGAAAACCTAGAAGAAACAGACAAATTTCTGGACATATGTGTCCTACAAAAATTGAATCCTAAGAATGTAAAAAGCCTGAACAGACAATTACAAGTAGTAAGAATTAGTCATAATAAAAACATCCAAACAACAGCCCAAGACTAGATGGCTTTACTGCTAAGTTTTAACAAAATTTGAAAGAAGGATTTATGCCAATTCTTGTCAAATTATTCCATAGAATTGAAAGAGAAAGAATCCTTCCAAACTCATTTTATGGGGCCAGCATTACCCTGTTTCCAAAACCAGATATGGTCACAAAAAAAAAAACCAATATTCCTGATGGACAGATAAACATTCTTAACAATATTCTAGAAAATTGAATTCAACAGGAAGTCAAAATGATTATACACCATAATCAACTATGTTTCATTCCAGGAATGCAAGTTGGTTTAATATATGCAAATAAATAAACATAATACATCACAAAATGAATGAAAGATAAAAATCATATGATCATTTCAATAGATACAGAGAAAACATTTGGTAAAATTCAACATCCCTTCATAATAAAAGCTCTGAACAAATTTATTATAAAATATCACACTGGAGAATATTAAAAGTTACCTAAGTCAAGCCAGACTTAGCTCAGTTGGTACAGCACCACTCTATAGTCTCTGAGGTCCAGAATTTGATTCCCAGCACTGCAAAAATGGGAGAAGGATGTGGCAATCCACTCCCTAGGTAATGCCCAGTCAGTCACTGGAAACTCTATGAGGGTTGCTCAGAGTCAGTCCAGACTCCAAGGCACCTAACAACAACAACAAAAATGACAATTGTGGGAGAAGGACCCGGCAACCCATTTCCAAAAAATCAATCTGCCATTGAAATCCCTATGAATAGGTGAGAAGCACTGACAATAGTCTTTCATCTGTTGTATGTAGAATTGCTATGAGTAGGATGCCAATTCAACAGCACCTAACAACAACAAACAATAAGTCTAGCCATGGGGCTGGGGTTTAGCTCAGTTGATAGAATTCTGTGCTGCACTCTGAGGACCAAGGTTCTATCTCCAGCTCCGGAAAAATGGGAAAAGGATTTAGTAATCCACTCCTGATACAATCTTGAAGCAATCAGTCATTGAGGGTCACTATGAGCCAGGCCTGACTCAGTAGCACCTAATGAAAACAAGTCAAGCTAAGATAATTCTAAATGTGGAAAGACTGAAAGCATTTTCTCTTAAGTTCAGGAGCAAGAGGAAAGGGTCCAGTCTCACTCATTTATTCATTATAGCATGAAAAATTTTTAGCCAGAACAAATAGGCCTGATAAATAAAATTCATACATAGGGAAAGAAGAAGTTGACTTATCCTGGTTTGCACATGACATGATTTTCTACACAAAAAACCTAAAGACTCCATCAAAAGACTAAGAGAACTGATAAATGAATTCAGTCAAGTAACAGGATATAACAATCAACAGAAAAAAATAAATAGCTTTTCAGACACCAATAATGAATTTTCTAAGAAGAAAATCATGAGAGCCAACACATTCACAACACCTACACACACACAAGCAAACAAAACCAAACAATAACACTAGGAATAAACTTATGGGAGTGAAAGCCTTCTACAAGGAAAATTAGAAACCACTCTTGTAATAAATTTAAAAAGAGGAGAAAAGAATAGACACTTGAAGAAAAGGAATACAAATGGCCAATAAATATATGGAAAATACTCAATATCATTAGCCATCAGAGAAATGCAAATCAAAACTTCAATAAGGTACCACTTCACCCAAATTAGAATGGCTCCATAAATAAATAAGTAAATAAATAAACAAAAGAATAAATAATGCTGGCAAGAATGTAGAGAATAAGAACTCATATATTATTGGTTGGTGGGAAGGTAAATTAGCACTCACTGGGGAGTAAAGTGTGGATGTTCCTCAATAATCTAAATAACACTAGCATAGGATCCAGCTATCCCACTCCTAGGAATGTATCTAAAGCAACAGAAACCAGCATACCAAAGTTACCTATATACCCATGTATACTTCACAGCTATTCACAAAAGATAAGATATGGAATCAGCCTAAGTGCTTATCAACAGATGAATGGATACAGAAAATTTAGCATAAATACACAATAGAGTATTATTCAGCTAAAAAGAAGAAAATTCTGTTAATTTCAGCAAAATAGATGAAACTGGAATACATTATGTTAGTTGAAGGAAGCCAGGAAAAAAAGACAAATATTGCCTATTTTCTATTTTATGTTGAAACCTAAAAATGTCAGACTAAATAAAAGTAGAATGGGGATTCCTATGGCCTGGGAAGGGTATAGGAGTGGGGATATGGGAGTGGGCTGAGGGTGGAAGAAGAGTGAGCAGGTATCATCAAAACATTCTGTATACATGTATGGAAATGCTACCATGAAACCCCTTAATATATACAAGTAATGTATAAAAGGGCTGGGATTTAGCTCGGTGGATAGAGCTCTGCGCTGCAGTCTCTGAGGTCCCGAGTTCAATTCCCAGCACCGCAAAAATGGGAGAAGGGCCTGGCAACCCACTCCCAAGGCAATCCCAAAACAGTCAGCCATTGAAAACCCTATGAGGGTCGCTATGAGTCAGATACTGACTCGATGGCACCTAACAGCAAAATGTGTAAAAGGATGTGGTAGTCAACTCCTGAAAGTAATTCTGAAACAATCAGCCATTTAAAACCCTCTGGTGACCACTATTAGTGAGACCTGGCACCTAATAACAATGTGTAAAACAATAGAAAATATATATACATAATTACACACATATATAATAATCCCAGTAGTCTTCTGTTGCTTCCAACTTTTGTCAATCTGTTTAGGGGTTAGACATTCCTTCCTGTAATTGGTTGCCCTTTCAATGATAATTCTATTACAAATATCTCAAAATAGAGTTTAGTACTGCTTCATCTACTTGTGAATATCATCCTTATTTAGATTCTATATAGTATTTGATGGTTGCTTTAAGAAAAATATGGAGTTACTGTCATTCCTCTAATAACAAAAATTTGCTCCTTGAATCAAATGCATATTCAGTTATTCTGTTTCTGAACTTTCCTGCATAATCAGAAACATTTCCTCTTAAGAATGTGATTTTTATGATGCCATTTTATATAACTAATGCAATCCATGTAGTAACCATGATGTACACCAAGCAATTCGTTAAAAAATAAAGCAGCAATGATCTAGTCTCTGTGTTTGCAGGCCATGATAACCACTCCCTGTCTCCTAATTGGCTTGCACAGATTTTAAGACACTATTGGTAATAAAAACAATTTTATATGTACTGTTTGTAAGAGAATGGGCCTGCCAAAAACCAATAAAATATAGTTTATCATATCTTTCTTCCAGCCTTCTACCATCTTCAGGATTTACTCTTTCCACTTAAAAAGGTTGGTCTACAAAAACTGCAGTGAGGGACACATAGAAAGACTAAACACAATATTTCATGCTGCATCGTGCTCAAAGAGTATATACAAATATAGTGCAGGGATGTCTAAACACAACTGTTTGTGGGATTCAGTGGTGGGATATTTCCTGGGTTACTCATGAATCTTACACTCATTTTTCCAACATTATTATATATATTTGATAGAAGGAAATCCTCAGTAGACATGGACATGTTACAGCCTTTCTCCTGCTGTTTGTACAGTTGGAGAACTAAGAATGATTTTTTATTCTTACATGTTTATGTGGTTGGGAAAAAGTAAGAATATTTTTGATGTGAAAATATTACAAAATTAAAATTTCAATTTCCATGGGTAAAATTTTATTAGAATACCCCTTGTGCATTTATTTACTGATTGTCTACTTTATTAGTATGTCAGTACAGTGGAATTGCTGCAATAAAGAGCATATACTCTGCAAAATCTAAACTGATCTCCATAAAACTTTTTGTTTGGACATCTGCTATATGTCAGTTTCTCATGACTTTGGTTGATTGGGTCCAAATTAGATTACATCTGGATGATAATTCAGAATTCTTGTAATTGTAGGTTTTCAAATTAATGAAGGTAACCTCCCTTCAAATTTTTACTTGAGTTCAATTTTGTTCATTTCATTTTTTTGAAATACGCCAATGTGCACTTTTTCTTCTCTCCTTCTTAGAACTTGTAATTTTCTAAATAGACTAAAATTATCATAATCACTTCCTCTTTGACCTATGAGATATTTAGAAGAGTCTTTCTCTGAATATACCAAATGGTATGATTTTTTCAGCTTCTTTGGCAGTTTTATTCTTCAGTACTTAATCTCATATATTTTGCACTGAATTTAGAAGCTGTATTATGTATTAATTCTGTCCCTGTAAAGGTAATATAAGATACTTTTCAAAGAACATAAGAGTTTGAAAGGAAAATGAATTTTCAGTGATTCAAAAAAACTTAAATTTTATATTCATTAATAAATGTCAAATACCTTTATTATTTAATCTTTGCTTATTCATCAATCAAAAATATTGCCTTAACAATTCTGAGTAAACCTATTTTCATAATAGAGGTTTAGACCCATAAATGATTTTAAAATTTCAGCAAATATTTCAGCAATACCTAATCTAAAAGCTCTCATGATGGGAAATGTTTTATGGAAATCAAAACAAGGCAAAAACAATGACAAAAGAACTTTGTGGTTGTTCGGTGCTGTTGAGTCGGTATCTGACTCATAGCAACCCTATGTACAACAGATGAAACGTTATTGTCAGTGCGTCTCTGCTATTTGTAGGGTTTTCAATGGCAGATGGATTTTTGGAAGGAGGATGCCAGGTCCTTCTCCCAAGCCTACAGTATCTAGTGTTCGCTAACGGTCTCCCATCCAAGTACTAACCAGGCCCAACCTTGTTTAGCTTCTGAGATCTGACAGGATCAGATGTGACAGTGCTACAGCTGCAGGCAAAAAAACTTTATACATTATATAATTTTATTACAAACCGTATAAATATTATGGAGAAGTACAAAGTTCAATAGACATGGAGTCAGACAACATACCTGGAATGCCAGGAGAGATTATTTAGGTACTGAAGGACTGAACCCAGGGTCGCATACATTCTAGGCAAGTGCTCTATCACTCAGCTGCATCCCTAACTCTGTTTAGATTTTTTATTTTGATGCAGGATTTAAGTTGTGAAGGCTGCTTCTGGCTTCGAATCTTCAACCCTCCTGCCTCAGCCTGCGGAGTTGCTTGGATCACAGGCATGTGCCATGGCACTCAGTTTTCTTGTGTTTATATTTTAAATGATATTTGATATGTGGGTTCCTAGGAAGTGTGTATATTGGGTCACAGGTGGTAGCAAGATAATTACAGGTTGAGGAGAAGCAAAAGTAAAAAGGAATGAGGAAGGAAAATGAAACTTAAGTGAAAGAAGGTAAACAAAATTGTAATGAACAGGAAGAAAAAAGAATACACAATGCTGGTCACTTACTTAAAAGACAGACTATGATTTTGATATTGTTGCTAAATAGAGTGGAAGAATTCAAAGAAAGGAAAAATGTGATCCAATTTTCCCCCTTACTTCAAATAAATCTGTTTCATGCAGTGGAGAATGGTTGGGATAATATAAATAAGATGTTTTTAGGTGCCATCCAGTCAGTGGACAATTCATAGCTATCCTATGTAGAATGAAAGAAACACTATTGTTAGTGCTTCTCTGCTATTCATAGCAGAGGGTTTTCAAAGGTGGATTGATTTTTGGGAGTGGGTTGCCAGGTCCTTCTCCCAAGCCTACAGTATCTAGTGTTCCCAGGCGATCTCCCATCCAAGTACTAACCAGGCCTGACTCTTCTTTTCTTCTGAGATCTGACAGGATCAGATGCCACAGTGCTATGGCTGCAGTCATAGACATGACAGAATGTTGGATAATTTTGGAAGTATTAAAGCTCTACTATATATAAATATGGGACTATTATTTTCAATCTATAAAATTGAAATCAACCTATTTAAAAGTAAATATTCTGGTTATATTTTTACTGAGTTTGCACTGACTTTTTGTTCATTTTGCTATGCCTCCAAATATATCATGATATCTTTTTTTTTAAATGCTTACAATTCCTTATTTTATTGTGAAGAATTATTCTTTCCAGAATTCCAGAAGTGAGTCTTTCTCTTTTCATTTTTCCTATAATTGCATTTTCCTTTCAATTAACTTAGTGTGCTAAGTTTTTCCTCTCTGTTCTTTTTGGGAGTTTTGGTTTTCTTTTGCTTTGGCCTGCTTAGAGTTGCTGAGCCAGTAAAGAAGTCTTTTTAACAAGAGAGCATTAGGCAGTAAGTGTGTTGTATTCCTTCTAAATGACTTTAGGAGATCTGAGCAAAGTTACAGGTATGAAACACCTGTCATGGTTATGATTTACCACAATTCAAGTGTCTAACAACAGAGTTATGGTAATATACAAGTTATTGCCCATTAAGTATCATTTTGTAAATGGTATTTTCTTTTTTATTGGAAATTTTTAATATACACCTTAATGTGATTCATTCTGACATGCTTTTCATTGTGACATTTCCATATATGCATTTTGTTGTACATTATTCATATAGGTTCCCCGTTACCCTCTTGTACGCTTCCCCTCATCTCACCCCCCCCCCATCAAAGACTTCTCTACCATTTACTTGTCTTTTTATGGTAATAATTCTCTATATATCCTTGGGTTCCAGTTCTGTTTAAGATAGAAACTTTAACTGCAGTGAACTTTCTTTTAACCTTGTCAGAACTATTACATGCATTTTCTAGACCATTTATAATAACACCATTCTTATTTTTTTTTTCCCTTTATTATGATCTGATCTTTGTTTAGGATTTTTTCCTTCTTATAATTTTGATTCAGCTCCCACATATGAGTGAGAACATGTGGTGTTTCTATCATGATATCTTTAAAAGTTGTACTATTTAAGGGTGGGCTTTCTCATTTTACATCAGTAGCTTCATATTATCTCATTTTACTTTGCTGCTTCTTGCTATAGTTTTGAGTCACTTAACAATGGGAATATTTTCTTAGAAATGTGTTTTTAGTCAATATTGTCATTATGTGAATATTGTAGAATATACTTACATAAATCATGACTCCTACAATGTAACTGGGCAATATATAATCTTATGGGAGCACAGTCATATATAATGCCCATCATTGGCCAAATATCAATATTGCTAGATAGAACATGACTACATTGTCTTATTCTACATGGTTTGCATCCATCCTATTTTCTTTCCTCATTTTCCTTATATGAACCAGGGCAGTACTTTAAACCCTTTCAAATCACAAATTTTTTGGCCAATATAACTATTCATGACCTTAAATGAAACTGTGTTATATTGTGTGTGTGTTTGATTGTGTGTGTGGTGTGTGTGTGTTACTGAGGGTTCAACCCAGAGCCTCATGCTTCCTAGCCAAGTACTCCGTCACTGAGCTGTACTCATAGATCCTTTTTATTTTTGATTTTGAGACAGGGTCTATGTTGTGCAGGCTATCTCTGGCCTCAAACCTGTTATCCTCCTTTCTCAGCCTCTCTTGTTGCTGGGATTTCAGGCATGCAACACAATTCCCAGGTTCAAATTTTCTTTGCAATTTAAATATAGAGTCAAATTTAAGGCATATAGTCTATTTGTAGATCAGCCTATTGTCTGCTTCAGTCTACCTTCAATGAGGAGTTTCATATTCTCATAATTCACTAGCACTTCACATTGTTTTCTACTTATAAAATATATTTCATATAATTGATAACTTCAAATCATTATAAATTTTCAAATATGCCTAAAAATACAAAAAGAGTGAAACTGTCCCCCTTCAGGAATTTTTTTTTGCTTTATTTAATTTTTTTTGTTTGATTTGCTGAAATGTTTGATGCAACATTTCACAAAAATGTGGGCTATTTTCTCAGTGTACTAAATTCTTATTGCTTGCTATAAAATGTTACCATGTATTTAGAGGCCTAAAAAAGACCTATTACATCATAGTGCTGGAGGTCAGATACCAGAGAGGGGTCTCACTGGCCTAATAAGTGATTATTGACAGGACCATATCACAACCCTCTAACAATGCATGTTTCACCTCCCTCTTTTACTTTTAAAGCACTTTGTGATTACATTGGACCAACCAAAATAATCCAGGAAAAATTCCATTTTAAAGCATGTTGATTGACAATCTTATTTCCCTTTGCAAACATAATTCCTCTTTTATAATGTACTGTGACATTCATAGTTTGGAGATTTGGCAGTTGGGATGTGAATATCTTTGGAGGTCCATTGATTTGTTTATGAGGTATAGATATCATTTGTAAATGGTTCATCTCCAAAATTTAAGGACATTTTATTATATAGCCACAATGTGAGCAATATTTTTCAACTTTTAAAGTTCATTTTTATTTTAAAGCCATATCCAAACAAATGTACTGTGTTTAAGTGTTCCACTTAAATATTTTAAAATTCAAATTAGGCTTATCATATTTACTTTTTCATGCAATTGATTTGTTAAAGATATCCTATTGCCTTTTGGAATACCTCACTTTCTGAATTCATTCCATTGTTTCTTCTTTGATATGCTTTGAATATGAAATGTTATCCACAGGCTCATGTATGGAACAGTTAGTCCCCAACTGATGGAGTTATTTTGGGAGGTGGTGGAAACTTAGGAAAGTTGGCCTAGCTGGAGGAAATAGATCACTAAGCTGTGTTCTTAGAGACTTATCTTGTTGTGTGTCGGGGGGGGCTTCTCTCCTTCCTATTGCCCAGGAGATGAGTAGCCTCTGCCACATGCTGTTTTCAATATGATGCCCTGCCTTACCTTGGGCCCAGCATCAGCAGAAGGCAAATACTAGGGACTGAACCCTCTGAAACCATGAGCCAAATTACATCTTTCCTCCTTTTAAGTTTCTCTGTTAGGTGTCTTGTCACAGAAATGTAAAATCAACTAATACAGTGCTATTAATCTTGGTGTCTCCCCCACCTGCCCCTGACAGAATCTTGTTATGCAACCTAGACTGGCCTCTAACTTGCAATCCTCCTGCCTCAGTGTCATAAGTGGAGTCTTGACTTTATAGGCAAGCACCACTAAGCTCAGCTCCTCATGCTGACACTTCACATGTTCTATTCTTTGTATTTTTTAAGATCGAAAGGCCAAAGAGAATCAAGTTTAAAATATTTGGGGAAGACCTTTTGAACATATCCCATATATTTCACATTGTATCACATCAAGAGACTCATAATATTTGCCTGCCTTAGTGTATTGAAGTAAGTGTGCCACTTAGCTTGCTGAGTCACAAATACTTCTGTTGCTGAGTTAAAATATTTGACAGAAAAAACTTATGGGAGGAAAGATTAATTTTTTTCTCACAATTCAGAGGATTCTAGTGTCTAGTGGTGGGAGGCATGCACTGTGGTGGAGGACTTCACATCATGGTATCAGGAAATCAAGAAAGCAACTGGAAGTGGGAGTCTACATAAAACTGTCCAAGGCCCATCCCCAGGGACCTACTTCCATTAGCTAAGTCTCACCTCCCAAAAGTCCACAGCCTCTCAAACAGCACAAACACCTGAGGACCTAGTTCTCTGACACATGACCTTTAGGGTACAGTTTAGACTCAGACCATGATATTCAACCCCAAGCCCTCAAAGTTTCATGGCCATCTCAAATGCAAAATGTATTTAATGCAACTTTGAGAGTCCTCCAAATTTTCACAGTCCCAACATTACTCAAAAGTTAAGTCCAAAATCTCTACTGATTCAAGGCAATCTTGTAGCTGTGAGTCCCTACAGAATACACAAGTTATATATTTCCAACATACAATGATAAAGAATAAGCATGTCCATTCCAAAAGGGAGAAATTGGGACATACGGAAAGACCAGGCCAAAGAAAGACCAAAATTTCGAAGGGAATATAAGCCTTGTAGCTCCATGTCAGTCATGTTACATATGTACTATCATCTGGGCTCCAATAGGCTTAGGCAGTTGTACCCCTATGGCCTTGCCATTTTCAGCACCCATGGCCCTCTGAGGCTGGCTCCACTTATTACTGACAGCTTTCCTCAGCAGATGTTTCCTGTTGCTGGCATCCTCAGTATCTTAGAGTCTCCACTGCAATGTAGGTTCCACCCACAAAGCTTCACATAACAGCCTCTTGAGGGCTTTCTGCAAGGAATCTGACTCTAGAACATAATGCCTGGCCTCATAGGCTATTCTACAGAAATGTGGTGGCAATTTAAATAACAACTCTTATTTTGCATCTGCATGCCTGTAAAACCAGTCCCACGTAGAGAATACCAAGGTCTGCTGTCCATACAAGCAGTAGCTGGGCCCCTCTGAACCATGGCTGTAGTGGTCTTGGTGTGCCCAGGCCAGGAAACCTCTTCTCTAGGCATCCCAGGGCCTGGGACAGAAGACCTCATCATGATATCAGGAAGCAGACAGAACAAGTGGAAATGAGAAGGTCTGCATAAAACCTCCAAAGGGCCTCCTTTAATGACCTGCTCCCACCATCTAGGTCCTACATCCCATAACTCTATAGTTGCCCAAATACCACTACCACCTGAAAACCTAGTGTTCAAATGTGACATTTGGGGGACAGTTTAGATGCAAACTATAACAGTAAGGTTTCATCATTTATTATATAGTTAAAATTTGCCCACTAATAACAACTGCTTCATTAAATCTACTTTGCCACTGCCAGCAGTATAGGTAGATTTCTAATCCATGTTATACACCTATTATCTGATGGGTGCTTTTGTATCCTTACCACATTTATTGAAATTTAGTCAATTCTCTCCTCTTCTTAAATTGTTTTGTTTACACTAGATTCTT
>VMDO01016205.1:0-39175 GCA_007922755.1 Pedetes capensis | reverse complement strand
TCTTCCTCCCACGTGCATGTACACACACACACACACACACACACACACACACACACACACACAGTCTCATCTATGGACTGAAAACAAACATAAATTCCACTGACAGCCACTCTGATCAAGGCTTTCTTGTTTATCAAAGTTACCTTCCTGGCTTTTCCTTCTCTTAAGACATTATTCTTGTAGGTTCCTTGGTTCTTACACAAATGAGCCTCTGAGAGACCCACCTCCAATTCTGTTCTTTAGACTCATTCTAGGACCCCAGATGTATAAAGTCTAAAATAATCAACAGCTCCTGCCAGAAGTCCTCCCACTACAAATGAGAAAATGGCAAAATTGAGTAAGGAACTTGCATTCAAGTTACTCAGCTTTTCCTTAGTAAGATTCTTCTTTACCTAGGTCAACCTTGTTATTGATGTTAGAGACCATTGAGTCATGTCTGACTCATAGCAACCCTCACAGGGTTTTTGGTGGCTGATTGTTTTGAGATTGCTTTGCCATGTCTTTCACCTGTTTTTTTCAGTGCTGAAGATTGAACCCTGGTCCTAAGAGAGTATGGAGAAGCACTACCAACCGAGCTAAACCCCAGTCCTGGTCCATCCTTAGCAAAACTTACTCTCTAACATACAATTTGATGAGCTCATTCACAAATTATCAATGTGGCTTACAATAGCAGTTGTTGAAATATTTTTTGCTTTAAGTAAGTGTGTACAGGAAAGTGAAACTCACAATATAGTAGAGGGTAACTTTCACAGGGGAAAGGCAAATGGCTTTGTCTCCTCTTCCATGCCTCCAATTTTTCCTGAGGAGCCCTACAGAAACTCCTGGGATTCTTCACAGTAGTACTTTGCAAACTTTATTATGCATACAATTACTTGGTAATCTTAATTAAATGCAGATCCTGATTCAGCAAGTTCAGAATAGATCCCCAGATTCTGCTTTTGTAACTAATTCTCACTGATGCAGGTGCTACTGTCTCAGGCATCTGTCTTTGAGTCACTAAGATGTGGAATGTATCCTTAAAACACTTGCTTCAAAGTCTCTCAACTTCTCCAGCAGATAAACTGTGGGAATGGATAAGTGCCCAAATCTTAATTATGAAACAAGATGGGGGCAAGAATTATTGAAGAGGAAAGGGCTATAATAATTAAAATCTCTTGGTTTCCCAAGGCTAGTCAACCTAATATCACCAGTAACTCCTTTTAGTCTGATAGTCAGATCTACTTGCCCTTTGCAATGAGAAAATAAAGCATGGGTCATCTCGCCAAAGGAAAACATAAGGTGTTAGGTAAAAGAGAAGAGTACAGATGAAATTTACACAAAACAATGTTTTGATAGACTCAAAGGAACGTAGAACTGTGTAAAGGGGTTAAATCCCTCCTCACTTTGGCTCCACAAAAGGAGGGTAGCTGTGCAGTGTTGAGGGCAGAAACTCAGCATCTGAAGCTGTGCTCCCGGGTTGCAAGTTGAGCTGTTTCTCTGTGTCAAAGTGACTTCCGCGCCAGATGTGGTGACACACACCTGTAATCCCAGAGGCTCCGGAGGCAGAGGCAGGAGGATTGAAAGTTCGAGACCAGAGGCAATCTGGGTAATTTAGCGAGACCCTGTCTCAAAAGGTAAAAAAAAAAGAAAAGAAAAGGGAGGGGTGCAGCTCAGTGATCCAGCACTTGCAGAGCATGGAAGCATGAGGCTCTGATTTCAACCCCCAGTACAGCAAAAAAAAAAAAAAAAAAAAAAAAAGTGACTTTAGTCCTCCAAATGAGAGTGGGATGTTACATTCTTACTGATAGAACTTCAAACAGCCACTCTCACTCAAGCAGGGGTTATTATGACACCTCAGAGCTGCCACATGTCTTTGTGAATGTTTTCTCCTGCCTTCACAGAGCCAGCTTTGCCTACACCTATCTATTATTCAAGCCTGGTGAATGGCCACTCAGATTTTTTCTCAGTTTGAGCTAATTTTAACCTGTCCCATTTGTAAGTGACAAAATATGACTTTTCAAACTAATTAGAATGAAAGTAGGTAGCTTTGGGCACAACTAAATCTGAAACCTCAAACAGTATCATCAGGACTTTGTCTCTCTTTCAGTTTTAGTTTCCTATATTTAGTCACTATATTTATGTAGAATCATTCCATACTGAGTCAAGATGACTAAAGATACCGTTTTCCAATAGTTCCAATCTGGAAACAGAATTGCGTCTCATTGGTCTGATTGGGGCCCAAAGCCAATTTCCCAAACAAGTATTGCAAGTGAGAATAGAATATAGTTATCCTGACATATCCTCGGGTTCCACCATCTGTGGGCTCTGGTATTTGTGGGTTCCAGTACCCATGCATTCAACCAACCCCAGATTGAAAATATTTGAAAAAAAGAAATCCATCTATATTGGATATCATATACAGACTTATTTTCTTGTCATTTTTTCCTAAACAATATAACAAACTATTTTCATAGAATTTACATTGTATTTGATATAAAGTAGTCAAGAAATGATTTAAAGTATATGAGAGGATTGCATAAGTCATATGCAAATACTACATTGTTTTATAGCAGATTTGAGTGCCTGCAGATTTTGATATTCATTAAAGGCCTGGAACTAATCATCCATAGATAACCGCCATACACTGGTCATTTCTAACCCTCCCAGCCCTGTCAGTGGACTGAGAATGGGAAAGTGGTTGTGGAAAAAGAAACTTGAAGTTCTGCTACTAGGAGATGTAAGACACTGCTCAAGTGAGGCACAAACAGCAGATGTACTCTAAAATAAAGTTCTGAGCATCTCTGAAATCATGCCAGGTGAGTGGGCATCATTTTTACTTACTCAGTAGGTTAGCCTTGACTGCTTTCACTTCTGTCCTAAATCCCAGAAAAGATGAGAAAGTAAAGTAAAAACTAGCATTGAGTAGATTTTTAACTTTTATTTTGGGAGTTCTTTTTGTTTAACTTTTTGATTTTAAATTATTTCAAGTTTATAGAAAAGTTAACAAAAATATTAGAGGTAATGTCCATATATTTTTCCCCTTGAAGTCATTTAAATCAATAATTTCTCAATATTAAGTTCCTTTTTAGGGGGGTCGGCGTACTGGGGGTTGAACCCAGAGTCCTGCGCTTGCATGCTTTGTAAGTGTTGGATCACTGAGCTGCATGCCCAGCCCTTTTTTTTTTTTTTTTTTTTTTTTTTTTTTTTTTTTTTTTTTTTACTTTTTTGAGACAGGGTCTCACTAAATTACACAGACTGCCTCTGGTCTCAAACTTGTGATCCTCCTGTCTCTGCCTCCCCAGCTACTGGGATTACAGGTGTGCACCAACACACGCCACTAATATTAAGTTCTTATCATATGGAAATTAGTGTATCTTAAAAGTATTCATGCCCCAGAAGTATGAATATATGTATATATGGTGCTGTTATTTTTAGGTGCCATTGAGTCAGGTCTAACTCATAGCAACCCTATGTACAACAGAATGAAACACTCCTCAACACCGTGCCATGCCCAGTACTAGGTCAGTGCTTCTCTGCTATTCATAGGGTTTTCAGTGGTTGATCGTTAAGGGATTATTTTGGGAGTAGGCTGCCATGTCCTTCTCCCATTTTTTCAGTGCTGGGCATTGAAACCACATCCTCAGAGAGAGCAACTGAACTAAACTCCAGCCCCATGTATATGTATAAGCGTGTGTGTGTGTGTATGTGTGTGTGTTTATACACATAATACGTATGTGTATATGTGTGTGTATGTGTGTGTATAGACAGATAGATAGATAGATAGACATAGATAGAGGGATTGATACATTATATATAATGCAGGTGCTCACATCTTAAAAGATCCTCCCCAGGCCACATTTCACCAAATTTTGGCAGCTGTGATTTATGAGGTTGTGAAAAGAAAAGATCTTCCAAATGAAAAATTTATCATATAGAAATGGGTTTTTAAACTAACACTGAAATATACCAGAAAATGACCAGCAGCACCATGAGCACAGGAATGATTTCTATCTCATTTGCCAATGAATTTCCAGTACTTAGTTCAGTAACTGTGTATTAGTTACCTAGAGCTTCTGTAACCACCTGAGTGGTTTAAAAACACAGTCGGTCACCATGGTGCACACCTGGAATTCTCAGTAACTCAAGAGGCTGAAGCAAGAGGATGGCCAAGTTTGAGGCTGGAGGCAGTCTTTGCAAGTTAATGAGACCTTGTCTCCAAATAAAATATAAAAGATGGCTGGGAGTGCAGCACCGTGATAGAGCATTTGCAAAGTATGTGAAAGGCCTTTTGTCCAATTCCTCAGTATAAATAAATTAATTAATTAATTAAAGCACAGAAATGTTTTTCTCACAGATCTGGAGACCAGAAGTCTGAAATCAAGGTGCTGGCAGGTTGGTTCCTATAGAAGGCTCTGAGAAATAAAACTGCCGTGTGTGGTTTTCAGCACTCCTTGCCTTGCCGACACCCCAATCTCTGCCTCCATCTTCACTTTGCCTGTTTCTGCATGTTTACCTCCACGTCCTCTCCTCTTCCTACAATGGCACACATCATTGCCATAGGGCCTACTCTAACCCAGTATGATTTCATCTTTTTTATTTACTTCTTTTTTTTTTTTTTTTTTTTTTTTTTGTGGCACTGAGGGGTTGAAACCAGGACCCTGGGCTTACATGCTTTGCAAGTGCTGTACCACTGAGCTGCACCCCCAGCCCAATTTTTTTTTTTTTTTTTTTTACTTTTTGAGACAAGGTCTCTCTAAATTATGCAGACTGCCTCTGGTCTTGAACTTGTGATCCTCCTGCCTCTGCCTCCTGAGGTGCTGGGATTACAGGTGTGCACCACCATGTCTGGCAATTTCATCTTAATCAATTACATCTGCAAAGACCCTGTTTCCATGTTAGGACACACTTGGGATTTGGCATAAGAAGGGATTTTCTATATGTGGACAGGCAAACATGTCACTATTCAGCCTACTAAAAATTTGTACATATTTTAAAGAAATGCTGGAATAGTCACTGTGTGCTAGAGAAAATAAGATAGATTTTATCTTTTTGTTTTTGGTAGATACTGTTACTCTTCAGTAGGCTAGTGAGTCAAAGTAACGTAAAATAAAATTCAAACCCATTTGGAGCATTTTTCTCTTCTAATGCTGACAACATAACAAAGAAATACAAGACCTGGGCATCAAAAACAACTTCTCACATTTTTGTGTAACTTTTAAAAGTGGTGTTTATATCACACTGCTCAAATAGTGTCTTTTTTACTTGTAATTCCTCCTTTATTGTATTTTTCTATAGACTTCTCAGGTAGAATGATTACATGATCAATATTCTTGTTTTTAATCATTTTTTGAAATGTCATAATTCAAGAGATATAATAAAACAAGCCCTGTGTTCACAAATTAACAGAATGCATCTAGATAGAACAGGTTTGTTGTCTCATTGTCCTGTGTAGATAATAAAAGACTCTGATGTATTTATCAAGATCAAACAAGGAGACAGACACCACATAGCAATCTGAATGGGAAAGGTTTAATATATAATTATTAACCATAACAGAGGATTGAACTAAGAAAGTATAGGCTCACATGAAGTAAGAAGAACTAGTACTAAAAAAAATTTAGGAATAAGGTACAGTCCCTGGTTCTGAATTAGAAAATCGAAAGAGATTGTCTCAGGGCTGAGAGATACACTTCACTGATGAGGGCACAGCTATGACTCACTGGATATCAGAGAAGTTGCTGAGATCATTCACCATTAGAACTTGACGGCAATCTGCCATCTGGAGAAAAACATTTGAAGAGATATCATCTCACCATACATTGCAATGTCACACAAGCGGGTTCAGGGAAAACTTTGCACAGGGTTGTACTCTCTAGGGACGATCTATTGCAGAGCTATCTAAGGTGCTCCTGAGCACAACTTCTGGCCAATGTATGTTTCTGACCACCATACACTGCTGGTCCTAGGCATTGGAGAATTAGGGCATTAGAGAATCAGGGCATTGAGAAATTCAGTACTAAAGAAACCATATGGTAGGAGCCCAGAAAGAGAAATCAACTAGGACCAGGGAGAAAATCATTCTTTCCTCTAATTTTTCTCCAAAGTCCTCTACTGGTAAAGCTTAACATTGTGCCAGATGACAAAAGAAATCTATTTAAAGAGCCCAGCTATATTTTCAGAAGGCAGGCTGTGAAATATGATGTGAAACTGAAATGAGGCAATAAATAAAACTGTCACATCTAATCACCAATTCCCTTAATTTTTGAATGGACTTTAATCCTACACTCTTTAGTGAGATTCTAGACTGCTAAGATTCTAGACGGCTTTTTTTTTTTTTGAGAAGAGAGAATTTCTCTAAACTATGTAAGAACAAACACTATGAGACTATATTGTTGTTGGTAGTGGTGCCATGGAGCCAGGTCTGACTCACAGTGATCCTAAGTAACTATGAGACTAGAAGTCAAATATGTCATCTAATATGTTCTATTTGTATAACATTTTAACAGAGTGACCTTAAATGCTTAGCATATTGCAATGCTTTTTATCTTTAGTATGAATAAAATTGAAATCATGATATAGAATTATTTTAATAAAAAATCTTATTGTTATCTATGCTAAAGTATTTCCTCCTCATTTCATGCTTTGTAAAAAAAAATCATTTACTTACATTTGTTGTTTCCTGATAAATATTAGCACCAGAAGAATCTAATCTATATCAAATATTTTTATATACTTCTATTTTTAGTCACATAATATGTTTGTGAAAGCTGGACAGCGAATACAGAGGACAGGAAAAGAATTGATGACTTTGACATATGTTGCTGGAGATGAATATTGAGTATACCATGGATAGCCAAAAAAACCAACAGACCCATGCTAGAACAGATCCTAGCAGCCAGAGTGCTCCTTGGAAGCAAGGATGGCTAGACTGCATCTTACATATTTTGAACATATTGTTTGTTGTTGTTGTTGTTGTTGTTAGATGCTGTTGAGTCATGTCCAACTCATACCGACCCTCAGGGTTTTTAACAGCTCATTGTTTCAGGATTGCTTTGGCCTGGAGAAGGACATTATGTTTGGGAGATTGGCAGGTCAAAGAAAAAAAGGAAGACTCTTAACTAGATAGATAGACCTATTGGCTGCACCAATGAGTTTAAATGTAATAAAGATTGTGTGCATGGTACAGTGTCAGGGAATATTGCATTCTGTTGTACATAGGATTACTATGAGTTGGACTCAATGGAACCAAACAACAACATCTTTCTTATATCATCTTATTTATTCGCCAAATATTTATCCTTCTTACAAATAAAGAAATCAAGACTTAGACAAATTCAATACAAGCTTGCTCAAACCTATAACATGCTAACAAATGATTGAACCAGGATGCAGACACAGGTGTATCTAGATCAGTGACCCACCAATATTCCTGATGAAAATAATACCAATGATAAAATATATATAATAGTTTTACTATTACTACTGACTACTTGGCTCCCCTTGCCTTCGACCCTAATTGCAGAGAATATTATTGCTACTTAAAGAGTTAGAATAGGGCTGGGGTTGAGCTCAGTTAGTAGAGTGTTGCTCTGCTTTCTCTGAGGCCCTGCATGTGATCCCCAGCACTGCAAAAATGGGAGAAGGATGTGGTAGCCCACTTGCAAAGCAACCCTGAAAATAATCAGCCATTGAAAACCCTGAAGGTCACAAGGAGTTGGGCCTGACTTGATGGCACCTAATAGCAACAACAACAATGAGTTAGAATAGGTGAAGAAGATCAATAGTAATTTTTACAATACATTATAATTTTTATGGATATCATGTATGTTTATGGATTTTAATTATAATAATTTTTTCATTTTACTTTGTTCTTTCCATACGTCATTTTGCTTAGAAGCTAGTATTCATATTTCTTCTGCTGCTGTCATTATCTGACTCACAAAGGCCCAGTGATAATATCTGGAAGAGGACAAAACAGAATGAGCTTGTCAATAACCCTTGTGGTTATTTCCATCGAATTTAACAAAACAGGTCAATATAGCAAATTACTAAAAGACAATTTAGAAGAATGAAGAGGCTATGCAAATAAGCATCTAATTGATTAATGGACATTTATCCATTTTCTTGCTCAGTAATTTAGCTAAGTACTCACCTAGAAAATACTCCACCATATCTTTGAATGCTTAAAATATTTGATTGTTTGACAAAATCAACACATGATCCATGCTTTTATTAGAATTTCCCATATATTTAATTCAAAGCATACGTTGGAAACTCAATTTTTCAGTTTCAAAATGTTTTATAAATAATTCACTAACCAAATAATTCTTGAATGTGTACTATGCAGCAGGCTGGGAGCACAACTATTTGTGATGTAGACAAAAATCAAATTTTCTAGAGCTTAAAGTCTAGTGAGGGAGATTGGCAAGAAACAAAATAAATAAGTAAATTTATAGACTATTAGAGGGTGGTATGGGAAAAATAAAGTGAGGAAAGGGGATAGGCAAAAAACAGGTGATGATACTTTTTAAAAGGAGGTAGAGGAAAGCTCTCCCTGAAAACGAACTAAAGAGTATTTTTGATTAAAGAGAAAGAAAGCCATACCAATATCTGAACAAGAAAACTGTATCAGTCAGCTTTTCATTCCTGTGACAAAATACCTGAGAAAAACAACTTGAGAGAGGAAAGATTTATGTTGGCTCATGGTTTCAGTCCGAATTCACCTGGCTCCATTGCTTTTAAGCCTGGGGCAAAGCAGAAATCTCGCAGCAAAAGGAATGGCAGAGAAAAGGTGCTTGCCTCATGATAGAGAACAGAGACACCAAGAGGAAAGTTCCAGGGAAAAGATACCCCTCTAAAGCATGCCCCTAGTGACCTACTTCCTCCAGCTAGTCCCCAACCCGTAATAATGAGATCAAATTTTGAAGCCATCCATGGATGGATCCATTGATCAGATTAAATCCCTCATGATCCAATCATTTTTAAGCCTGTCAGCTGACAAACAAGCCTTTAACACATGAGCCTTCAGAGGCCACTTCATACCCAAACCATGACAATTTTGGGCAGAGTTTATCAGACACCTCTGTGTACCTCTAAGATCTTGGCTTCAGCTGTGTCTTGTTCCAGAACTGTGTAGGTTCTGACTGACTTAATTTCTTTCTTCTGCTGCATAGCTTCCTATTGACACTACTGCAGATCTGTGTACACCTAAATCTACACATATGCGAGTTGGAAGTACATAGGAATTAATGCCAATGGGAATAGATTTCAACTAATACAAGAGAGGTTCGTGTGGATAAAATTTTCTGTATATATTCTTCAGGAATACCCAAGGACACTGTCCAGTGAATTGAACTGCTAATTGCACTAACTGGAAGCCACCTCAGAAATCTCTTCTTGCCTTTATTCTCCCTCTTTTCTTGCACCACTCTTCTTTCTCTTTTTGTTCTTTTTTGTTCCCTAAGACTAGACTCCTTGAAAATATCACATAATCTCAATGTTCTTTTTCTAGGTAGTCTAAGGTAAGACACAAAAGGGAAAAGAAACACAAAGTCCTAAGAGGGGTACCTGATTGTCACAGTAAAGCACAAGAAGGCCATTGTGGTAATAACAAATGGAATAAGGAAGAAAGAATAATAAGAAATTAAGTCAGTGAAGTAATAGAGTATGAATTGTGTAAGGCCTAACAGGCATTAAAAGAACTTTGGGCCTGACCCTATAGCTAAGTGATAGAGCACCTGCCTAGCATGTGCAAGGTCTTGGATTTGATACCCAGTACCACACACATACACACACAAATGGCCTTGATTCTGTTTGATGGTGGGGACCCATTGACATGATATGAATTGGGACTTAGCAGGAGACTTTTGCACACTATGAGAAACTGAAAGGGAACAAAGGTAGAAATGGAAAATCAGTTAGCAATCTTCTATATCAATTCTGGCAAGACATGAAGGTGGTTAGGCCAGTAATGGCAGAAGTTAAAAGGTATGATAGACTCTGGTTATAATGTGAGGGTAAATTATCACAACTTTCTTTGGAGCAATAAGGAAAAAAGTAATGAAAACTTCAAGGAAAAGTTGATTTGATATGAGCTAAAGGAAAGAGTATGTTATGTTCAGAGGTTTACATTTGGACATACCAAGTTTAATGCGCCTGCAGCTGTAGCCCTGTGGCATCTGATCCCATCGGATCTCGGAAGCTAAGCAGGGTTGGGCCTGGTTAGTACCTGGATGGGAGAACGCCTGGGAACACCAGAAGCTGTAGGCTTGGGAAAAGGACCTGGCAACCCCCTCCCAAAAATCAAACTGCCATTGAAAACCCTATGCACAGCAGAGAAGCACTGACAATAGTGTTTCCCCTGTTGTACAGAGGGTCACTATGAGTTGGATACCTACTCGACGGCACCTAACAACAACAACAACAAGTTTAATGCACCCATTAAATTCCAAATGGAGGTGTCAAGAAATCAGGTACATTTATGTGTCTGGCTTTCAAGGGAAAGGTCCAGGTTGGTTATCAGTATAATGTCATTGGATTTAAAGCCACAAGACTAAATGAGATGGCCAAAGAAATGAGTGTCTCTAGAGACAAGAAGACCAGATACGGAGCCCTGCTATAATCCAACATTAAAACAAGGGAAATAGAGAGGAATCAGCAAAGACAACTAGAGAGTGAGCAATGAAGATGATGAAAATTAGGAGACAGTGGTGTCATAGAAGTCTAGTAAAGAAAGTCCTCAAAAAATAAAAATGAAAGAAATTGACAAATGAGATCGCATGAAATAATAAGAGTTTCTGCATAGCAAAAAAGATAATTAACAGAGGAAGAGACAGCTTACCGAGTGGGAGAAAAATTTTGCAACTATACATCAGACAGGGGATTAACATCTAGAATATATAAAAAGCTCAAAAAATTAAACACCCAAAAGCAAATTATCCAATCAAAAAATGGGCAAATGAATTGAATAGATAGTTCTCAAAAGAAGAAAATACAAATGGTCAATAATCATATAAAAATATTCAACAGCCTTACTCATCAGGGAAATGCAAACCCAAACTACATTAAGATACACTCTCACCTCAGTGAGAATGGCTAGTTTGAACAAAACTAACAGCAACATACGCTGGTGAGGATATGGGGAGAAAGTAACTCTAGTACACTGTTGGTGGGAATATAAGGGCAGTCAATACGGAATTCATTATTGAGGTTCCTCAAAAAACTAAAAATAAAACTTTACCATATGATTGAGCTGTACCATTCCTGGTTATATATCTGAAGGAATATAACTCAATATATCATACAGACACCCGTTCATCCATGTTTATTGTAGTGCTATTCACAATAGCCAAGATATGTTGTTGTTGTTGTTAGGTGCCATCGAGTTGGTATCCGACTCATAGCGACCCTGTGTACAACACGGGAAACATTATTGTCAGTGCTTCTCTGCTGTTCATAGGGTTTTCAAAGGCAGATTGATTTTTGGGAGGGGGTTGCCTGGTCCTTCTCCCAAGCCAAGATATAGAGTCAACCTAAGTGTCCAACAGGTGGTTAGATAAAGAAAATATGATATATGTACACCATAGAGTTTTATTCAGCCATAAACAAGGCCAAAATTATAGTACTTTCTGGGAAGTGGATGGAACTAAAGATCATTATTTTAAGTGAAATAAAGCCAGACCCAGAAGGACAAACATTGCATGTTTTCTCTCAAATGTACATGCTAGATTTATGTATGTATTTGTTTATATACACATACATACACACAAATTTTTAATATGTATGTCATAAAATTAGGATGGACACTACATAGGGAGGAAAGGGGACTAACAGACACCAGGTAGGACTGAGCTTCTTATCTTCCTTAGAATGTCAGGCTGACAAAAAGCCAAACCAATATGTTCTGGCAGGTATCCAGGGATTCTGGATATTGTAATGATGAAGGATGTATCCAAAGTTATCTTTCTTTCCTACTGGAATATAAAGAAAGCAGTTTACTAGGAAAACATGAGTTGGAATTTTTATGCCCACAAAATTTGAAGAATTGAACAAATGTTTTCTTCTTTCCCTGCTTCTATTTGTTTCTTTGTGGTATTCTTTCCCAGTTACATAGCCCAACCTTCATTTGCATGTGAAAAAAAGAAAGAAAGAAAGAAAGAAAGAAAGAAAGAAAGAGGAAAGAAAAAGGAAAGAATGAAATTTAAGCCTTTGAATTCAGAACTATACTTCACCTTCTCTTGTAACAAAAACATACTTCAAATGGTTCCCTCTTAAAAGACACTTTATACTTGTATTATTTTACTTAATACAAAAATCTAACCTGAAATGCTGCTAATTTTATAAATAAAGGAACTGAGTTTCAAGAATTTTAAATGATCTCCTTAAATTTATATAACTAATGAGCAAAGGATCATTTTAACACAGGTACTTTAACCACAGATCTTTTGATTAGGCTACATAATAATTGCCCATTTTTCTCTATGCCATTTACCTTCTCCACCACAATAATATCTCTATATTTACCAAGTATGATTTTAGATGAACACAACGAAACTAAGCTCACAATATCCAGTTAGAAAAAAACAACAGTGGACATATAGTAGACTGATTCTAAACTCTTGAATCAGCGGAAATAGACCCTTCATCAATAAAATAGTAAAACAGAATTTTTACTAGTTACCAATATGCTTAAAGAAGTTTTCTGTTTCTCTGAGTCATAGAATTCTGAAGAATCTACAAACCAATATTCTAGCCAGCCAGTATCCTGGAAGTTAAAGAAAGTCACCAAGGGCCTCATAGACTAGGAAAGCTAAGACAAAGGAGTTCAGGAAGCGAGTAAAGGTAAAATCACAGCATGGTATGTGAGAAGAGAAGCTAATATTTACCCAGCTTCTTTTATCTCCATTTTATATATGCTATTATTTTCAATCTTGATGACAGTAGAAGCAGGACCTCCCAACAGATGAAAAGTATGTACTGCAAGTAGGATTTAAATCGAGGACTTTGTGACACTAAAGCTCATGCTCTTCACATTAGAGTGGTGTAAGCAAGGAAGGAAGGTAGGAAAGATTGAAGGAAGAAAGGAAGGAAAGAAAGAAGGAAGGAAGGAAAAGGAAAGAGATAATTAATGTAATTCTATTCCCCAGATCCTGAAGTACTTATCAATAATGACATAGTTACAGTAAATTTTTTAAGCCCAAAACACAATCAAGGTGGCCTGAAACATGTCAGACAATATGAGGTCTATATCACCTCTTCCTGCAATTGCTCTTAGTTATATTTACTGATTTCATTTGATTGCTGTGCATTTTCCATTGACAGTTGCTCAGTGATAACTCTCAGTGATTAACTACACAACAATATATAAGCACATTTATTGAAGCACTTAAAAGAACAAGGTCTAACTTCACAATGATGTGCTAACCGAGGCAATTAACTAATGCAAATCAGATCTACAAATCCTTCTTTTAAGAGAGGAATTCAGTAAAGCCTGTTGTCTTCCTATACATGCTATTTTCAATTATGAAGAGCTTCTTACCAAGGCAGGCAGAAGGAAGGCAATTTTACCAAAAAGAATAATGTGTAGGCCAGTTTTTCATTGCTTTTATCAATCTAGCCATAGAGATGTTAATTGCTCATATAAGCTTAAATTAAAATTTTTAGTGTCAAGTAATAACTGAACTCTCACAGATATTTATTCATTGAATTAATATATTAATTGAACATCACTATTTGCTAAGTTGTTAGGTTGTTGTTAGGTGCCGTCAAGTCGCTATCAGACTTATAGTGACCCTTTGTACAACAGGGGAAACACTATTGTCAGTGCTTCTCTGCTGTTATAGGGTTTTCAATGGCAGATTGATTTTTGGGAGGGGGTTGCCAGGTCCTCCTCCCAAGCCTACAGCTTCTGGTGTTCCTAGGCGGTCTCCCATCCAGGTACTAACCAGGCCCGACCCTGCTTAGCTTCCGAGATCTGACGGGATCTGATGCCACAGGGCTACCGCTGCAGGCATTTGCTAAGTACTTTCCTTTACTTTATAGATAAAGAATGGAACAGATATAAATATACTTATCAACAGCCTCTGGCTAAGGAATGGATGAACTTGTTCTTTGTTGTTAATTCTCATCGAGTTAGGTCTGACTCATAGTGACCCTATGTACAACAGAACAAAACACTCTCCAACACTGTGCCACGTACATGACCGTTTTACATTTGAGCCCATTGTTGCAGACACTTGTGTTTCTTTTCATTTTGAGTCATGCCACTTCAGCAAATGGCCGTCCTAGGGCCTTTACTCCATTCCTGTCATTACAGTGAACTCTACTTTGAGGAGGAAACTCTTCCCCAGTCATTTTGGGAAAGCTTTCCACCCTGAGTGGCTCATTCTTGGGCACTATATTTGACAGTTCTTGTCTGCTATTCAATGGCTAATTGTTTCAGGAATGGGCTGCCAGTTTCTTCTCCCTAGTGTGTCTTGGTCTGGAAGCTCAAGTGAAAGCTATCCATCATGGGTGGCCCTGCTGGTATCTGAAATATGGGCAGCATAGCTTTCAGCATCACAGCAACATGCAAGCCCCCATAGCATGGCAAGCTGACAGACACATGGGGGTTGGATATACTAGCCTGGTTAAAAGATATGGAAATGGAGGAGCTCTCACATGGGGAGAGATTGGTGGTTATTAAATAAGAGACTAACAATAATCAGATGGGTATTTTAGAAGATTTGAAACTGATGTATGGTGAAAGATTGAGTGGATATAAAATGGACAGGGGTCAGAAGGGCATTGTTTTGTGGAAGTTCATGAAAGAGAGTTTATAAAGGTCTCAGCTAGGGTAATGCTCTGAACTAGAGTAGTCTGACTAGGAAAGGAATGATAATATACCAGAGTGATCAAGCAACACTTATTTAGGGTCATCAGCAGGACAAGCAGGATTTAACTTGATACTGAGGAATGGGAAAGGGACTGCATATTGCAGGGCAGGGCCAGCTGAACTTTTTATGGGATATTAGATTTTTCAGACTCCTAATTCTGGCCTCATGTGACAATTTTATGCTCAGTCTGGCACCAGAGATGAGCTCTACCACCTGGAAAGAATTCGTAAGTGGGCCTCATGACCATACTGGTTATTATTAAGAGTCCAGTGGCTTAATCATCAATCATTTCTAGAAGTTTCAGGACAAAAACCTGTTATGGAAACCAATATAGTAAGAGCTAGTCTGTGAGCTTGAACTTATACAAGAGTCTACTGAGAAAATTCCAGAGATCCTCAAATGCCCATGACTACCATATCCACAGAATATGAACCCTCTGTAGATGTCATTGAACTTTTTCACATGTTTATGCACCATGATTTACTGGAAAGAACTTAAACACTGACCACATGTTTGTTAAATGATGAAAATTACCTTGCAATTGGAAAAGATGGCCATTTATCAAAAGAAATAATGAGATAGCTTAAGTATCTGCATATTGAACTGCAATAGTTTCAACTAAAATATTCTGCAGACTGGTCACTGCTTTTTAATGATTCCCCTGACATCAAATGATATTTAGTGTAATCAGCTTATTTTTATAAGTCACTTGAAAGTGTAGTAGCTATCTGTCTTCTGAATAGGTCACAGAGCAGCAATGAGTGTGCACCTCAGTCACAAGGTAGATGAACAGGCATTTATGGAGTATTTTAAGAAGAATATGAGTTTTCCTCAACCTACCCTGGAATGATGGTTGCATTGTCAATTGTATAAATCATTGGGTGCTTTTTCTTGCAGTATTTGTCAGGAAAGAATAAAGGGAACATTTTGCCTTGCTATTTTTAGAGTAACTAGGAGAAAGTTGAGCACAGTGCACAGGGCAAGCTAATCTTCAAGAGAAGAGTAGAATTGCCAGTTCCAGATAAGGGAAAGAGTGAGCATAAAATCATTGATGCCTATTCTGTTTCTCAATCTTGATGCTGATTTCCTTGATAAAATGTGAAGTGGATGATCAGATGTAGGGCCAAGAGATCAGCAGGACTCTGAGAACCACCTGCTGCTACTTTTGAGTCTAAAGTTTCTGAAGAATTCTTCCAATTAGATATATTCTGATGTAGATTTCACTGAAAATATCTCCTGATATTACCAGATAAGAGTGCCTGGTTAGTAAACCTGATGCATAAGCACACAACAGTGTCATGATTATTGTTGCTATCCTAGGCAGAATTCCCAGAGTAACAGTGAACATATTTTGATGTGTCTTCATGTTTTTAATGCTTCAAATTTTTATTTTTAATTTTTTTAAAATTTCTAACTGATATATAAAACATAAAAGCATCCCTATTAATGTGTCATTATGTGATGTTTCAATACATGTACACTTTACATAGCCTGCCGCTGTGCCACTGTGGTGTCAAATCTTATCAGAACTCAGAAGCTAAGCAGGATCAGGCCTGGTTAGGACTTGGATGGGAGACCACCTGGGAACACCAGGTGCTGTACACTTGGGAGAAGGATACAGCAACCCACTCCCCAAAACCAATCAGTCATTGAAAACCCTATGATAGTACAGAAGCTCTGACCATAGTGTTTAATCTGTTGTACCTAGGGTCTCTGAGTCAGATACCACCGACTCAATAACAACACCACACATTACATAAAATACAAATCAAGGAAAATATATCTTTCTTCTCAATCACCTATTATTTCTTTGTGGCGAAACCATCCAATATCTTTTCTTCTAGCTTTTTGAGATGTGCAGAGCATAACTGTTACTTATAGTCACCATACTGTGTAATATCACGCCAGAGTTTCTTACTCTTATCTAACCATAACTTAGTCCCCACTGATCAACTTTTCCTCATCCCCCTTTTTTCTCTCCCCATTTTGATTAGAAATAAAGCCAACAAGTACCAACAAACATCACATGATACAGTTTCAAGAAGTCTCTTAACCATGGTGAAAGGCCATACATTGGAGTTTGTATTCCTTCTACATAAAGTCAGTTTCTTGTTTTATTTGTGCGTAAAATGGAAACTCATTATTTTATAAAATTTTAGTATGATATGAGGAGTAAACATTCAAATTCATAATCATCAACTTTTTGTGACTCTTTGTTGCTTTCCTAGTAAGTCCATATATTTCAATAAAGCCCTTTTATTTGCCTTATTATTTCTGAATTTTAAATTTCAAATGATAATATCAGCTGCCAAATGTCAGCCATCATGATGAATTGGCTTTTCACCTTTTTAAGCCATTTGCTTTTCTTGCTTCCAAAATGTCAAGCCTAAAGTCTTCTGATAACAAAGCAGTGCAAAGCATGATATATTTACTTCAGCCACCATAGTACTTAATGGACAATTCTTCCAAAGTTTGTTTCATATCTAAAAGCTTATGTTTTTGATTAATATTCTAATTGTGCAGATTAGTCATCTTTTATATATATTAAACAATAAAATCTAAACATTCCAATATAGCATATTGCAAATGATTGGTTTCACCTCTATAAGTGCTAAAAATTGTGCATAAAGTGCCCATAAAATGTTTAATGACTCTCTGATTTTAATTTATCTTTTGTTCCAGATGCACAGATATTCGTATTCATTTATTTACCCATTTCAAAAATGAAGGTAAAGCAACAGGGAAAAAGAAAGAACTTCAAGGTTCATGAATTTTTCTTCTTTTCCATCTTATTCTAGCAAAATTGACATAAGAATTGCCCCTGTGTGGTTCAGGAAATGTTGCCATAAAGCAATAATAAAAACTGGACTATTATGCCTTTTTTCTATTTTAGTCAAAGCTCAAATGTAAATAGTCAGTGTTCATAAGTACAGAAATTAAAAAATTGAATAGTGAGTTGGTTGGTTTATTTATAAATGTATTCATTTGGTCATTCATCACATATTTATGGAGTATCTACCATGCTCTAAGCATTAGACTAAGTATAAGAGACAAAAATAAGTCATTGTTTCCCATATAGAGAAGCGAAAATTTAAGTGGAAAACAGGCGATATCATAGCCATAGACATTGAAAACTCATCAGGTCAAAGACTACTCACTTCTTTTTATAACATAATTTTGAAATTAAGTTCATGAATTTCTGAAAGTAAATATTACATATTAATTCTTGAAAAACTTACATATATCTAACATAGCTCTAAAGGACAGTCCTCCTTTTTATAGGTCATATGGAAAACCCTCCACCAGATGGATTAACACAGTGTCTGCAACAATGGGCTTAAACATAAATAAGATGGTTTGCCTGGCACAGAATCGGCAAGTGTTTCAATCTGCTGTACATAGGGTCGCTATGAGTCGGACATGACTCGACGGCACCTAACAACAAATGGCCATTCAGGTTTTACTCTCTTATTCAGGTTTTGCCTTCTCTAAATAACATGAGGTAGGGCATAGTATCTTTATATATTCCATAATAGAAACAAATACAGATATCTAAAGATGACTCCCTCATCCCAATTATTATATATGCTGATCCATTTTCATTTTTCTCTCTCAGAAAAACGAGTTAGTATTCTGGCCAATTCTGATGGTCTGAGCTTGTCTCTTTTCTGTTGTTATTGTTGTTAGGTGCTGTCGAGTTGCATCTAACTCATAGTGACCTTGTGTACAATAGAATGAATCACTCTCCAATTCTGTGCCAGCAAAACAATCATTTTTATATAAAGACCACTTTGCAGACACTGTGTCAATCCATCTAGTTGATGGTCTTCATTTTTTAGGTTGACCTGTCTCTCTCCCAAACATGATGTCCTTCTCTGGGGATTGGTCCCTCCTAACAACATGTCCAAAATATATCAGACACAGTCTAGCCACCCTAGCTTCCAAGGAGTAGTGTGGTTACACTTCTTCTAGGATGGATATGTGGTTCTTTTGGCAGTGCCTGGTATATTCAATATTTGTCTCCAGTACCATAACACAAAAAGCATCATTTTTCTCCTGTCTCCCATATTCAAAGTCCAGCTTTCATAAGCATATGATGTGACTGGAAATACTATGGCATGAGTCAGGTACACCTTTGTCTTCAATATGACATCTTTACTTTTCAGCACTTTAAAGAAGTCTTTTGCAATAGCTTTTCCCAGTGCAACGAGTCTTGATTTCTTGACTGCTGCTTCCACAGATGTTGACTGTAGAACCAAGTTAAACGGACCCTCAATCTTTTCTCTATTTAGCATGAAGCTGGGTACTGACTCAGTTGTAAAGATTTTTTGTTTTGCTGAGATTGAGACACAATCCATATGGAAAGCTGTTTTCTTTGACCTTCATCAGTTAATGTTTCAAATCCTCTTCTCTATCAGCAAGCAGAGTTGTATCCTCTGCATAACACAGGTTGTTAAAGAGTCTTCCTCCAATCCTGATGCCATGTTCTTCATAAAATCCAGTTTTCAGCTGACTTGATGTATGATCAAAAATGTCAACACAGAATGCTCAAAAACTTTTCCTCCAAATTGACAAAAGAAAATAAATACAGTCATATTGTTGCTGAATTGCACCACTGAGGTAGTCCTTATTTCTAGGTTCTTGGCTCCAAAGATCAAAAATGATACAGGGAGCCACAAAGTGCAGAAAAGTGAAAGCTTTTATGAAGAACAATGGAGAAAACAACTAGTAACAGTGAAAGAGGGGAAAAGGAAAATAAGAGGGGGAGAACAAAACCTCTGAGTACACAGAGAGGGACCCCAAAGGGACCATAGGGGACCCACACATATGGGGGGGCTAGTAGTATATACACAGTGTCTGATCTTTGCTGGTGATCCCAGACTTGGTGATCCTGGGACCTTGCCTGGTGGCACCCTTGATTGGGTCTTTCAAGCCTAGCTGTCTCTTGCTGGTTGGTTAGCTCTGTCAGATCTCTGGTTGTCCCCTGAGTTGGCACTGGTGGGCATTACCCTGCCCAATCTACTAGGGGCACTGTATCTATTTGTTTCTATTTGTTTTCAGCCTGATGACCGTCAAAGGCCAATAGAAAATAAAGACTGTTACTTTAACTAGAAACTTTGCTTAGGTGGTTTTCTCTCTCTCTCCCTCCCCAGGCCGGCCTTGCCCCCTATAACTGCTCATGGCTCCCAAATCCCTCTTCCTCCTTGTTTCTCTTTCAATATTATATATGCATAAGGCATCTCTGGAAGGGTACACAGAAACTGGCAACATCACCTGCTTCTGGGATTGGGATTGGGTGGTTGAAAGGCAGTGGTTGGAGGAACAATTTTACTGTATGAATTTATGGGTTTTTTAGACTTTTGAAATATACCTATTTGGACACACACATACATATCAAGATTGGGACCTTCTAAAGCTTACTAAACAGTTTGTTGCTACTTAGTTTCAAGCTCCTTCCTTGATCTAGCTCTCCTCTAAGTCAGAGATCCCAAAACTTTCAGCTATTTCCTCTCCCCAGTCAAACTAATATTCTCTTCCTCCAACTGTTTCCCTTCATTTGTCCATTGTTTTCAACATATCAAATGCTTACAATTTACAGTTCTCCATCTGTCACATCCCCATTTAATCTCTTCTCTCCTTATGACCAAAGTAGTTTAAATGCTCTGAGAAACTGCCTTTGTTTTAACAAGTCAGAGGAACACTGTTTTTAGAACCTACAGGTGGCACATGAACAATGACTTCTCTTAGCCTATGTGCCGACCCTGCTCCTCCACAGAGAAAGAAATTGCTGTTACACAGTAAGTTAACATCAAAGTTGTCCAGGCATTGGGCACATGCCTGTAATCCAGCAACTCAGGAGGTTGAGGGACAAGGATCACAGGTTCAAGGCCAGAGGCAGCCTGAGCATTTTAGGGAGAACTTGTCTCAAAATAAAACATAAAAAGGGGGTGACGGTGCAACTCAATCTAAAGTACATGCCTAGCATGTGTGAAGCCCTGGGTTCAACGTCCAACCCCCAGTGCTATGGGGGAAAAAATGTATCCTTACTATTGACATCTTGGGGGTAGATGAGAGAGGCTGATATCCTTTGCTCTCAAAATGATAAGTGTTTTTTGAGTCATTCCTGCACTTCAGAAGCTTACAGACCTGTGACCTCACCTAAGATTACAGGTTACTGTAGAGGGAAGCCAGATAAGGATCAAAAGGTTTTATGTGTTTGTCATATCCACTTGGATTGACTTGTTATCCTCCTGCCTCAGCCTCCTAAGCATCTGGGATTACAGGTTAGCACCACCAGTACCCAACTGAGGATACTTTTCCCATTTAAGGACTTCTCAAATATATATAATTTATTCCCCATCCCAGACAATCAATGAGTAACCTAAGAAAATATCTTTTTCTACTTCTACATAAAAAAGCTCCCTTTTTTTTCCTGCTGTCATTTCCTTTTATAGAGAATCCTGCCACCTTTGTCTGTTTGAGTCCAGGGATTTAACTATTACATCTAAAATGACATTTTAAGTGAGACATTAGTCATCTATATCAGGAAAGAATTGCATTTAAGTGCTACTCTATTTTGAGTGGGTGCCAAAGACAGGGAATCTAGAGTATGGGACAAAAATGTATTATAATAATCTTAAAAAAAAGAGAAAATATTACTGCTTAATGGGCTTCATAGATGTATTATCTTTGTGGTCTCATTCTAAATGAAGATGAATCTTACTGCTGCTTTTCTTTTAAACACATTGTGATATCATTAAACATTAATAAAAAAATTATAAAATGTTTAAGGAGATGGAAGTGTTAACAATCTTGATTAGACAATAGCACACTGTATATATGAACTGAATTACAACTCTGTACTCCATAAATATGTGCAATTAAAACATTAGTTAAAAAGAAAGAAAACCATTGTGAGATGCCTTCTTTCAGAATTTAGTCTGCTGGTAAAGAAACTAGGGACAGTGCAATTCTATCACTAAACTGGACCTGATGTATTTAACAGGACACATAGTTTGTTGTTGTTTTTAAGTGCCATTGAGTTGAGTCCAACTCATAGAGACCCTCATAGGGTTTTCATTGGCTGTTTGTTTCAAGATTCTTTCGGGCGTGGATTGCCACATCCTTCTTTCATTTTAGCAGGGAGTTTATGTATATTTTGAACAATTATTGAAATTTCATGTTGTAAATTTTAGGTATTGTCCCTCCAAATATACTACATGCTCCTTAAGGAAAGGAACCAAATCTTATTTAATTCACAGCATCTGTCTCGGTGTCTGAGATATAATAAATCTTCAAAACTGAGAGAGAAGTAGCTACTAATTTGTTTAAATAATTTTCACTTATAAATATATTAACAGCTTTCTCTTAAATAAGAATTGTGTTATAATTTTTTTGGAGTGTTGAGTACCAGAAAAGAGAAGTTCTTCCCTAATAGATTTGTCTCATATCATACTACCTTTGGTTTTTCTGGCCTTGTTTTCCATAAAAACCAGCATTAAATTCTGTAGTTGGATGAAGTAAATACTCTTGTCCTAGGCTGCTGCTACAGTAATTTCCATCTCTTACCTCCACCCCTAGCATGACATTTCCATATCTTCTGACAGTTTACATTTGAATACTACAGTTGCATATTTTCATAAGATTCTTTTAACATGTTTTTAAAAATATAATCACAGGATTTTGTATGATATACTAGCTAAGCAATGTATTGCATTTCAGAAAGGAATAATACAGGAAAAAGGAGGAGTGATTTACATCAGTGATATTTAAATCCTACAACAACATTATGTCCCTTAACTAAAGGGCATTTTCCCTCTGACCAACAAAAAGATTAAAGACCAAAGAAATTTATATGTATTTACAAAACAGTTAAGACTGTAAGTAAATAAATAAATATGAATCTCCTACTTTTGCTTGCTTTGTATACACAGAACTCAGGAAGCTGAGCCGAGGCTAGGTATAGGTTCTAAATTACCTAGTGTTAGACAATGAATTTCTATCACAACAACTGGTAAGTGGCAGAGCCAAGATTCAAACCTAGTCTGTGTGCATCTAATCCTGTACTCGCTATTCTATACTGATTCCTATGTGCAGGAAATAATGATTTATAAGGTATACTCTCGAAAAAAAAATGGGAATCTGCTAACAGCCATCATTGGAAAGAACCAATGCTAAAAACCATACCAATTCCACAATGATGCTTCTGCATCTGGCATGAGACCCTGCACCCTAAAACCACTGACCGCATGTCCTCACTACCCGCTGCCCTCTCTGGTCTTCTCTAAGATGCTGAGTAAACGTCTCTGATGTGCAGAGACTTGGTTCAGGTAGAAATACATGCAAGAGAACTGTGGTGTGGTTTTTACTGCCTTATATAAATAAATGGGGGGTGGGGAAAGCCTTGTCTTTCACTAGAACATAGGCACGACTCTGGTCTCTTTTGTGGGTGGATAAAATTGTGCTTCCAGTAGATGACCTTGGGAAATCTGCTGTCAACAGGAGGATAGTTATATTCCCTTTGGGCAATCTCCTAGGTAAACATGAAGATTTTCTTAAGCAGATGAATTGAAAAACATAACTCCAAAGAGTAATAAATGAGTAATTTTCCCCTAAAATATTCTGAAATAACTTTTTAAAAGCTTAGAGAGAGAAGTATCTTAACTTCCCCTGACCACAGGTTCCAGTTTCTAGAATTGCATGACCCTCCTCTCCCCATTCCTCAGTAAGCCTGCCTTACGGAAGTGGTGTCATAATTATTTCTTTCAGTATCCCCCATTGTTGACTCTTCCAGGGCAGGGAATATAACACAGTGCCAAGAATATATGCATTAGGGATTGAATAAATGCTGAAATGAGTCAAGGTTCTAATTTAGGTTCCTCTTGCCCGTTCCCTGTTTGCACAGAATGAGAGAGATTCACTCTTACTTACACTTAAGCTATTCTTTTACTGAGGATTTATAACCTCCTACAATCTCTTCTCTACAAATCTCTAGTGTTTAATTATGTTATTCTTTCCTAGTTTGATGTGGTTCTTGGTCCTTTGAGCTGTTCCCTCCCTTTGAGTTAGTGGAAGCAAACTCACTCCTTTATTGACCATCTAAACGCAGTTCCAACAGCAACAAAGATAGGTCATAAGAATTAAAATGTCAAAGAAGGTTTAGTAGCCTGGCATGAATGCCCATCTCTCCCAAGACTTGATCTCATTGCTGAGCACTCAGAGTCTAAAAATGACTCTAGAATTCTCTGGATTCCCTGTTCCATGGTGAGTACTAAATATGAGGTTTTGCTATTGATCAAGTATTCTAATTAAGAACGATTAGTTTAATTAGTTCCTAAATGGACTACCGATTTCCAAAGAAAGTAAAATAAAATGTTATAAATAGAAAAAATATATTATGAAGAATTTTTTTCAAAATCCAGGAAGTATTTCAAGATTGCAGAGAGAACATTTTGTGCAGTCGATGAAGCATATTAGTGTCTCAACTTTGCATGGAATCACTTTCTATATTACAATAGGATAGGTAGACAAAAGGGTATAGACAATGGAGGAGCTATTATAGTTAACCAGACTTGGAAGGAGGTTTTGATAACATCTTAAAATCAGATTGGATACAAATAACAAATGGAACATGGAAGGGCCAGGGTGAGGAATATTGTGACAAAGGCATGACTAGGCTGATATCTATTTCTAAGGAATTTCATCTCGCAATAACTTAACAATATTAAACTATTAGGACGTCTAAGATACTCAACTAGAACTCTCCAGAAATTAGTGAGTCCTTATATCTGGACTGTATTGTAAATAATCTTGAGTAATAATCTATTTATGAATAAAACAGTGAGCAAGAAGTAGAAAGAAAAACATAAAGGCAAAATTACAGGAACATCCACAGTGTTCTTTATAGTTCTTTATAGTTTAAATAACTCTCTCTGTGGGAGGCTAAGGCTTCTGGGAGGAGTCAGTCTTTCTTCTGTGTCATGTTCCAGTTCCAACTTCCACCTCTAAATCCAACCTTACTCCTTAGCTCTTGTAACTGAACACACTTTATTTAATTTTCCAAATTTACCATCCAGGACGCAGGGCTGTGTTACAGAGTCTGAAATGGATATTAGCATATAAGAAAGTTATTAAGGGCTAGTCCTAGTATACCTGTGAAGAGGGAAAAGGAGGAAATATTGGACAGAAAGAGAATGTGTGCTTTGGTATATCCAAATCAAGACCACAGCCAACCCCATGGAAAGCTCCAAATTTTGCTGGAAGTCTGTAAAAATCTAGCCAAGTTGGGTCAAGTGGTCCAGGCAGTTATAGCCTCAAGTCAATGAGCTAGTGGAGTAAGCAGTCCCAAAAACAGGGTGTGACTTTAGGCAAGGTTGATTCTCTACAGTACAGCCATCCCAAAAGAGAGCAGACTACACTCTACAATGTTTTAGTGCTGGAAAGGACCAGAATAGTACTGACCAACAACCATACAGATTACACATTTTTTCCAATTAAGTTTTCCAAAGGAAATTGGTCTTTTTAGAATTGCTGCTATTCACTTTATGTGCATATTCAATATACTGATGTCTCCTGATCAGTATGATAATTACTAATTCTAAGTAATAAAAAGTACTATAACTTTGTAGATAGTAAAACCTGAAAGTACCAAATTGGTTGTCATGTTCATATCCTTTTTTTTTTTTTTTTGTTAACAGAGTAACTCTCTCGTTCCTCTTGCCCAGCTGTTACCAAGTAATTTACACCTCATGAAAGTCTAATGAAGGTATAAACTATGTGCAAATGTCTCTCTGATTTCTTTTATTGTGTTCCTTTGGGAGATGTTATGGAAATCATTCCTTGGGTTTGCTAGTTTGTTGAGAAGTTTGACAAAATGGACATGAATAAGTGTGTGCAAAGAGCAGCCCTATTCTTCCCATTAGAGAAGCTGATTGGCTGTGCTATGTCAAGATGCCATCGGAGGTTGGACTTGGAGAAAATTGTTTCATAGTGGATGTAACTGGGACACATAAGCAATGATTTGTATCACAGAACTAGCAGAAACATGGTAGTAGCTGGCTGATTTTCTTACTTAACCTCATTTATCCACCAACAAATTTCTATGCATCCAATAAGAATGTTGGTGACATAGAAGTAAACACAACTGACAGAGTTGAGACTGCAGAATTGTGGGGTAAATAAACAATTTAAGCAGGTAAATACAGTAAAGTGCTAAAGTGTTACATAAACACAAGCAGGACTTCTAATCTGAACTGAGGGATTTATAAAGGCTTCCAAATGGAAATGACATTTAGCCCAAACCTGAAAAAATGAGTAGGATTTAGACTTTCAAAGAGGACAGAGAAAAGAGATTTAAGTAAAGGTAACAATATGTGCAGAAATTGAGAAGAAACAGGAAGGAATGGTATATTTGAGAAAATAATCAAAAGAACATTGTAAATTGGGCACCACATGGTTCTATAATCCCAGCATCCTGGGAGGCTGAGGCAGGAGGATTGTGGCCTCAAGGCCAGAGGCAGCCTGTGTAACTTAGAGAGACCTTGTCTTAAAGTAAAAAAGAGCTTAGGGGTACAGCTCAGTGGTACAGTGCTTATCGATCATGTATGAGGCCTGGAGTTCAACTCCTTAGTACTGAAAACAATAAAAAATAAAAATAAATAAATAAATAAAATTGTATGTTCAAAGGAAACAGTGGAAGCAGTTGGAAGTCAAGAAGTGGGAGAGGGGGATGATACAGGAAACAAGTCATGAAGGACGTTGTAAACCATGTTAAGGAGCTTGGACTTTATTATGATGACAGGAAAACTACTGAAGGATTTAAAAGAGAGAAAAGATATTATTATAATTTAATTTTATAAAATTTACTTTGGTGGCAATGTAGAGAGTAGATTTGGGAGAGGTGAGCAAGACAATAGGCAAAAACCAGAAAAGGAGAAAGAGATGATAATAGACTTGTCCTGTGGAGATGGGCTAGTAGAGAAATGATACTACTTGAGAGATATTTAGCAAGTAGAATCATCAGGGCTTAATCATGGATAGGAGGATGAGAGAAGAACACAGTGTTGGGGAGCACTCCTCCTGGCTCTCTAATATTGGGGATTTAGTAATTGGTTTCATTAACTCCTTCAGGGAAGGATGGAAGGAGAGATGCAGCAGGATGGTGCTGAAGAGCTCACTTTTGCACATTCAAGGTGGAAGTACATTTGAGTCACTGAGGGGTAGAGTTTTGATGCCATTGAATTTTGCTTTGGGAGTTTCCTGGGCCAGAGATGAATATTAAAGCCATGTGAAAGGATGCGATTGCCCTAGGAATGTTTGAAGACTGAAGAAAGTAGGAGACTTAGAGTAGAGCCATAAGGATAATCAATGTTTTAAGGTTCAGTAGAGAACAAAAAGTCTCAAATGCATCTGAAAAAGAGCATGAAAAGAGGCAGGATAAATCCAAGGAGGATTTGTTTGGCAGAGAGTGCTAACTGAGCACCAACCTTCTCACTCTGCTTCCTAGATCTTTTCCAGCCTGTGAGGTATTTAGGTATTGACGCTGGCCTAAGTTCTAATGAGTGGAGTGGTAGCATCAATGATAAAGACCATCTTTAAAGTGGACACGTTGAAAACCTCCCATGACAATTTCTCTCCTCTGCATCTAATGGCTCAATGTCAAACACTAGAGGAATCTAGAAACCTTCCTCATTCCCTAAAGGAAAACACTGTTGGACTTTATATGAGAGAAAAATAGTCTTTTATGTTAAGCAGCCAGCATGTGGGGTTTATGTATTACAGCAGAAACATTACCTTCCTTTATACACTGTGGAATCATATAAGCCAAGGAGGGATTCTATTAAAAAGGACTATTCAACAATGTCAAAAAAAAAGCTGCTGCCAACTCAAGCAAGTTAAGCATCAAAAGACTCTCATACATTTAGTAACACATTGGTCCCGAGTGACCTGCATGCATCAATATTTCATCTACAGGTTTCCTATTCTGTAGCTGAAGATTTTAGGATAAGCTTCAGCATATCTATTATCTTGTTGGGGCCACTTGTTGTGAGGCTACTTCTGCACTTGTAAGTCAACTCAACTATCTTGACAAACTTTGTGTATAAATCATTTTAAATGTCATTTTCCAATCAAACAAGACTTCTGAGATTAATTGCACAATTCAATTTTGATTTATTGACTTGGCCCTCAGTTTTTCACTAAATGAGTAGGTGATTTGATTGTCTTCACTCAGTTTGGATGAAGAAACAAAGCCTGTCCATTCTGTCAGTGGAAAAGCTAGGGTCTGCAGTAATCAATCAATCAATCAGTGGCTGTTTTGGCTGGATGTAACAACATACGTATTATAAATTCTCTGCATTTTTTATATCAGTGATTTAAGTCTACATTTTACATACACTAAACTTTAGTATGTATGTAAGAGCCATAAGAACCTTATTAAAAATATAAAGGTCAAGACACTCACATCCAAATATCCCAATTTAGCAAATATATCTGGGGCCCTAGAATTCACAGTTTTTAAATAAGTAGTTCAGGCATTTCTGATATTCATAAGTCAAAACCCACATTTTGCTAAACACAATTTGCATCCACTAGTATGATCTAGAAGTCAGTTTTGTTCTTAAAAGAACTATAACTTTCAGGTATTTGGCACCCGAAAGAAAATTTAAAAGGTATCAGAAAAGCATTTAGTTACAAAAGAATGAAAGCAAGAGTTATAAAAGGCAATGATACATTTCTTTTCTTACCTTATACATTCACAAGCATTATTTGCCAATTTTTATACATTATCTCTTCACTGTGAAATTTCAAATAAAATGCTAATTCAATGATGAAATTTTCTCCTTCAATAGCCCAGAATACAATCAATGGGTGATGTGGCAAGCCCTTATAGTGCTTTATTGCATTATGAACTCATTATGAAAGCAGGAATAGTTTTCACTAATCTTCAGATTCACACAAAGGCAGCCGAGGATAATGTCACCTACTACACTGTGCTAGTGCCTGAAGCCTGTTCCATAGACAGCTCACACACAATGCCTGTTCCTCATTAAAACTTCATTTGTTCCTACTGAATCCATTTCTGAAAGAACTTCTCTATAGGAAGAAATTTCATATGCTGAGAAGTAAACAAATGAGCCCTTTCGAAGCTTGTGTACAAGAGGTTCATGGGGTCTCCATATTCCATGCATAGTCTGACTTTGTGCTGAACTAATTTCAGTAGTCATCTAAGAGAAAGAGAAAGGAAGGGACAATGGGAGGAAGGAAAAATGGAAGTCGAGTTAATCAACTCCACGTGACCAGAATAATTAGTTTTAGTGATATGAGTCTATGCAGTCACTACAGTCTATAACTCATTGCCTTGCTTCATACGGACTATCTATTGACAACTTAATTAAAAGCTTGAAAAGAGTAATAAATGCTTTGCTGAGTTGAAATGGAAGTTGGTTGTGCATGTAAACATGTATAGCAAAGCTTGAAAACCAGTTTTTTATCAAGTGAAGTTATATGCTGCCTTCTACATGGTAGCCATATTCTAATGGAATCTTATTTCCTAGCAAACTCACCTTGTAAGTGTGCTCTCCCTTGGTTATAACTTAAGAATAGGACCTTCCCTCTATCTCCCACCACATATAGATTCATGTCCTCTTAAAACACTCATCTTTCCACCGTTCATTTCTTCTATCCAGCCTCCTTTTCTTTATTTGCAAAAGAAGGCATAGTAATACAACTGACTTCATTAGGTTGTGTTCAGGGTTAAATGAGATAATGTGGGTAAAATGTTTGGAAAAATGTGTGGAATTTAGTAAATGTAACACAAACATTATTTTAGGAAAATACTGGGCACAACTATTTCTACCATACCAGTGTAAATATGCATTATCACATTTTGCAAAATCACACATTATACCATAACAGATGGGAGAAGGATGTGACAATCCACTCCCAAAGCAATCCTGAAAACAATCTGCCACTGAAAACCCAGAGAAGCACTGGTATAGTGGTGGGCATGGAACAGTGTTGGGGAGTGTTTTGTTCTGTTGTACATAGGGCTGTTGTGAGTTGGACCTGACTCAACAGCACCTAACAACAACAAACCATAACATGGCTTATGGGGAAAAATAAAGTTAGAAGCAGATCCCTTAAATCCTACAGCACTTTTTAGCCAGGATGCTAACAAAAGCAACAACAATCCTAAAGCTTATAGTAGCAGAGTTCAATTTCCACTGGCCTTTGTTCCTAGAACATGATCATGTCCATCTACACTTTGATGTCTGAAACCCTGATAAAATAGTGTTTCAGGAGTTTATTCTTTTTATTGCTGTTGTTTTGTTTCAACATGGGGAAACTTCCAGTTTCCTGTGGTACTTTAGCACAATGGGCAGTATATAGTGGGTCTCAGGGCTATTAGCTATCTACTTTTCTAACTAAACAGAAGAACTTGGAGAATTTTCAGCTTTAAAAAATATTATGCAAATATCATTAAAGTTTTATTGTATTGAACTGTGGAAAAATTTACCCTTGATCACTTTAAATCTTGAACATAGTGGGAAAAATCATACTTGTTTCAATCTGTTTTACAGATTATGCTGACATCATTCTCCTAATTATCAATTGCAGTAGTTGATTTTGTATTAGAACATGTAGATATACCGGACTGTACAGGATTTGAGAATTGTTCTATAATAAACATGTCCTTATAGTTTCAACATCCCTGAGTAGCCTTTTCAAAGGTGACTAGAGCCCAATTATTAAGAGCTAACCACCCTGATCTTGCTGAAAGATGGGAATAATTATGTGTATTGGTATAATATGTCGGTCAGCAAAGGACAGTCAGACATGATATATCTTTCTAATGTATTACCAGAAAAGGCAGCTCTATTCTTTTTTTTTTCACGCTACAAAAATAGTGTTATGTGTTTTAATTAAATATACATCCTTTTTTCCAATTCCATGACTGACAAGGGTGCTTATTTAACACATGGAAGGCACCAAAGGTGATGTGATTATTTGCTTTAAAATATACAAAGACAGAATTGTCTACTTTGAAAAAAAATAGTCATACTTGTAAGAAACAGTTTAGTGTTTCTGACATGGGTTCCTAAACCCTTACAAATCTCAACATATATAAATAGTTTCACTCCCTAGTATTCTCCTAGAGGTAATCACAGCAAACAAAATCAAAGTTCTGTTCTTAATGTCTTTATATCTCAGCCAGGAATAAATGACAAAAGAAAAAAAAACCTCAATTCTGAGCTTCCCCAGAGGACATCACTTCAGTGTGGTGGTTATTTTCCAAACTTTTGATCATTTTTCATTGCTTGTTTCTTCCTATTCTCATTTCTTCTAAACTGTAGTAGAAAATAAGTTTTCTTCTATTTTTCTAGAGGCAGGAACTGTTTTTTAAAAGTTTATAGGCTTTGAATCCTTTGAGGGGAACTAATGGGAATGTGATGCTACAACAAACAGGAATTCTCAGGAAGTGTGTAGACTCCTCTCAAGACAAAAGATCTCCTGTGAACTCCTTAGCTAACCCACTCTTCCTGCCAGGTGCAAGAGGAACCAAGAATTGCTATGAATAAAGCATGAATAACTGCTCTGAGGAACTGTTGTCTCAACAAGAAAATAAGTCTTGTTAGGTTTTAGGTATTCATTCTACTGGATACATGCCCACAGTAAGCACATTCTGAAGATACCAGTGGTAGAAAAAATCACATTGCAACATCTGGTTTACTTCACTGCATCTTTCCACAGCCCCCTGGCACACTTGTTGCTTTAAAAAGTAAAGTCTTTTTAAGGTTCTGTGTCCAATCTTTCAGTATATGAACAGCAGAGACTTGTTGAGGACTTGTTGAGATTTTAATTTAAAAAAAAAAATTTTTTTTTTTTTGGTACTCTGGTCCTGAACCCAGGGCCTTATGCATACTTTGTAAGTGATTTTCCACTGAGCTGCATATGTAGCCCCTTTTAAATTTCTTATTCTGAGATAGGGTTTCACTAAGTTACACAAGCTCCCTCTGGTCTCAAACTCATTATCCTCCTGCCTCTGCTTCCCCAGTCCCTGGGATTATAGGTGTGCATGACAACACCTGGCCAGTGAGTTTTAAATAGATGAAGTCAGTGGAATGTTACCAGCATGAGTTGTAATTCATACTGATAGAGAAAATAATTCCAATCTAGGAAGAGTGGAAAGCTCAACTCATCCTTCACATTAGAAGTTGAGTAGAGAAAGGGAAGACTACCTCACTATGATACAGAGAGAAGTGGCTCATTTGACATCTTTGAAAATTTCCTCATCTTTGTAACCATTTCTGAATTGTCTCACCAGGTGATAGGACTTTCTCACTATACACAATGCCTAAGAACTCTGAGTTACAATGTCTGGACTCTGGCTATATGTGCCCTGAGAAGCAGAGTTTCTAATATTAGCAGTAATTGTCAGATTCAATGGGCAAAACCAAGTCCCCCTCAGGATGATGTCTCTAATACATTTGACTGGATTGTCTAACTCCACACCCTCCTTCCAGAAATAGTCTTCTCTCCGTGACTTTTTCAATGGGTCTCTATTTACCTCTCTCACACTCTCATTTTCACTCTAACTGTACAGTGTTTCATTTCTACACTTTGCAGCAGCCCACTCCCGAAACAATTAGCCATTGAAAACCCTATGAATAGCAGAGAAGCACTGTCAAATATAGTGCAGGAAAATGAGCCCCCAGGCTGCAATTCATTCAAAAAATGACTAGGGAAGAGTTGGTTCCTCAAAGTAGGATCAACTTTACTGGTCGAAATGGAGTAAAGCCCCAGGGACCTTCATTTGCTGATGTTGTACAACTTAAAATGAGAAAAAACAGTTGTAACCATCCATTAATCATTGCAAAGTGAAATGTTTATAGTATGAATCTAGGAAAATTAGAAATTGTGAAAATGGAAACGGAGCACATAAACATTGACATTCTAGGCATCTCTGAGATAAAATGCACTGGTATTGTCCAGTTTAAATAAGATAATCATATGAGCTACTCTACTGGGAATGACACCTTAAACAGAAATGGGGTTGCATTCATCATCAAAAATGTATCTCAAGATCTGAAGTATAATGCTGTCAGTGATAGAATAATATCCGTACTCCTATAAGGAAGGTCAGTTAATATGACTATTATTCAAATTTATACACATGCACCACTAAGGCCTCAAATGAAGACAGGGAAGAACTGATGTAGTGTCACTCTTCCTGTACTCTATTGGTCAAATGAGTGGCAGGCTGAGGGAAATTCAAGGGTGTGGAGTAGATTTCATCATTTCATGGAGGAGCAACACGTGACAAAGGCAGAGAAGAAATCAAGATAGAATATAATTTCACAGATACATAATTTTATTATTTTATCTCCTCAGTTTTATTTGGCCTGGCTTACAGTCCTTAGAAGGCTGTTTTCATGAATAAATGCCATTGCTGATGATACTTTTTGGTAAAACTGTCTCACATTGGCCTTGAAGAACCAGTCCTTTCTTGGTTGTGCTCAGAAGAGGGAGATGTTCTATTCTACTTACTTATATGACCTTGAGCTGTTTAGAAGGCCTTTTTGTGTTTCCTTTTATTTATCTGCAAAATGTATTTATCCTTTACTTAGTATCTAGTTCATACCTATACTGGTGGAGGCACCAAACAATACCCAGAAATACAAGATTATTTATGCACCCAATGAGCTCTCAAGAAAAGGGACACATGTACAGGTAATCATGATGTACAGTACATTATTCAATAGTTCAACATGGATCACTGAGGTCTTTTATATGACTGCTAGGTAACCCTATGAGTTTTTATTATAAACAACTTATGTATAAATGAGTTTCTTTGAAGAACTTACTCATTTCAGGATTTAAAAAATATATATCAGTACAATTTGTTTTACATTATTAATTTATAATTAATAGTATTCTAATATGTTCTTACAGAGTCATAAAACTCTAGAACTGAAGGGTGCTCAGAAGGCATTTACTTTAATCCCTTCAGATAGGAAACTGGGCCACAAAAAGGCTAAGGGTCTTGCTTATGTCACACAGCTTGTTACTGGCAAAGCAGACCCAGCCAATGTGTTCTGCATTTCAAATATCTACTTACCTATAAAGACATTCTAGTCCAGCATCTCTTTGCCTATTAAGATGCTAAAATTCAGATATCTATGCTCTTTTGATGAAGGAAACATTAATCTTTCTACATCAGAACTTTTGGAAATTAGGTGTCAAGTTGATCATTCTGTAGGGGCTGCATGTTGTTGTGATGGTGAAAGATATGCCATCAGTATTTTAGATATTAGCAAAGTAACCCATGGCAGGCAGGTTTCAGCTGAGCTTCCAAATGAAGACACACTAGGGAGAATGACCCAGCAGCCTGTTCCTGAAACAATTAGCCATTGAAAACCCTATCAATAGCAGAGAAGCATAGTTAAATATAGTGCCTGGAAATGAGACCCCCAGGCTCAAAGGCATTCAAGAAACCACTGACAAAGAGTTGCCTTCTCAAAGTAGTATTGATCTTATTGATGGGAATGGAGCCCCCAGGGCCTCCTTTTGCTGATGTGGCATGACTCAAAATAAGAAGAAACATAGAGTGCAACAATGGATTCAAACATAAAAAGATCCTGTGTATGGCAGCGTTGGGTAGTGTTTTGTTCTGTTGTACATAGGGTCACTATTAGTGGGATCTGATTCAATGGCACCCAGCAACAACAACATATTGATACAATATAATTTCTTCAAACATAGAGAAAGGACCCTAATTACACATACAGTAAGACATACCATCACAAATTCTAAATCCATTATTTGTAACTCCTAACTCAAGATAGCACTCTAGTTAAGAACAATTAGTAGAGTACTGCTCCACACTCTTTGAGTACTCTGGTTCGATCCCCAGCACCACAAGAACAGAAGGAAGTGGCAATCCACTCCTAAGGCATTCCTGACAACGGCCATCAAAAAATCCTATGAAGGTCTCTATGACTCAGACTTGACTTGATGGCACCTAACAGCAACAATAATTACTAGAAATTAGCCAAGAAAACATAATTATTCACAAACACACAAATTCTTTTATTACTCAAACACAGTATCATCCTTGCTTTTTATTACCTATAATTGACAGGACATGTACTAAAAACAAGATTTCTGCAATCCTCTATTTCCTTTCTCTAAGCTGTGAGGGAGAGGTACAGAATTCCAGAATGTTGGCAGGAAAGGGACATTAGAATACCCCCATGTATTCTGGTGAAAGCTGAAGCCAGGGGCTAGCAGCTTTGTCTTAGGTTCCACACATGGTCATTAAAGCTTCAATCAGAGTTCAACTTTTTGATTCACACACAGTGCCCATGTCTAAATGTAAGAGCTTTGCTTGGACATCCTAAGGAAACTGTACTCTCATTTTGGATGATTGTAAGAATGTAATTAAGAGATATTCTCCTGCAAAGAGAAGATGTGCTAGTGTTTTCTATCCACCAGATAAAAGCTTTGACAATCTATCTTGCCCTCTCATTTACAAAGACTTTTTTTTTCTTAAGTGATTCAATTGGTCTATATAGATATGCTTTAGAATATAGGTAAACATTCAATTTGTCTTAACAAAAATAAGGCAAAAGGGATGGGACTTGGACGTTTGTCCCAGTGATGTATTGCTGATAGTGAGATGGTTTGCTATGAAAATTCTTTCAGCCATTGTTTTCTGCACATAGATAGTTTCCTCAATTTTTTCTAAATTAAGAAATTTCTGACATTATATTTTAAAGATAAATGTTTGTGCAAACCAGATCTTCCTTGAAGCTCATCCAAAACTAATGGGGCCATATTACAAACCAGAGAAGAACCTGGTGGGAGATGGCCCCTTCTTGTAACAGTAGTGGTTTATCCAGTCTTTTCCTTCTTTCTCTGTATTTTAGCCCCAAGTGACCAACACATCTTCCCATTTGAGCCTTCCCATGTTCACTCTTCTCTCTAAATGCCTACCCCATATTTTACTGTGATTTTTCTTGTATTTTCCTTCTTACTGCCATCACTACAAATTCATTCCAGTCAGAACACTTTCAGGAACCACAAGAGTTTATATCATATGAACAAATTATCTAAGACAGACAGTGAGTATTTCATATTCATTCTCTTTGTATTGGTGTTATATCCACAAGGCCTGAAAGTATAGTCTCCTGAGGAGCAGAGTTTATGTCTCCTGACCTAATTATGAAGAAAGCATCTACATTTTTACAAAATACCTTGATTCTGACTCCCAGAGAGAAATGTTATTAGACTGAATCTGACCCTTGGGACACAGACCCCAGCAGATATCACTCACTCTTCCTTGTGGGATTTGCTGATATCTTCCTTTGTCACTAATGCAGCATACAGGCACATCTTTAAGACAGTTTTTTTTTTTAAATTACAGACTGAAAGCTAGCCTTATGAAGATAGGCAGCGACCAGACACAACCTTTTGGCAAGCTGAGACATCTCCATTTGCTTAAGGCAGCCAGCATGATGAGAAGAAAGCCATTAATTAAATAAAGAAAGCATTGCAGTTTGATCAGGGGTGGCAAGACAGGCAGCAGCACATTAAACAATTCCTAGTCCTTTCTAGAACACAATGCTAATGTTCTGAGAAGTTGGTTTGGCTCAACCTACCCTGAGAACTTCCTGTGAAAGAACATCAGAGTATATGCTCCTGAAAGACCCAACTTATCCTCCATTTTGGCCTTAATTTAGAGCCTAAGGCTCACTGTAATGTCTTGGGTACATCCTAGTCTTCTACAGCAATGCAATGAGACTGAAAGGCAGAACTATGCTCATTTCTTAGTTTTAGGAGATAACATAACCTAGAAAAGTTCTCTTGGTCTTTTTGTTAGATGACCTCTCCGGTTGGTTCCCACAACCTAGAGATCTCATGACTGATCCAGCCTCGTTAGGACTACCTCATTCTAGATCCTTTTCTCTGCCACACTTTCATGGTGAAATGGATAATGTGAAAAGCCCTGAATGCTTTTCACTCTCTATTATCTCATCCCTAGCACAGCTGTGGTACCTCACTGGACTCTGGCCTAATGGTTTTTATGGATTTAGATAATTATTCATAGGACTTATCTTCATTGAACACATGCTGGAAAGAAAAATAATAGCTGGATACAGGAAACATATTCTGCTTTAGGTTCAAAATTGGCTTCCAATGTTTGATTCTAGTTCATGTTATGAAATGGAAATAAATAGTGCTTTTTGTTGCTATAAATGCTTTTCCTTCGTCTCTACCCCGTGACTTCACAATCATATGTCAGAAAAAGCAAGTGTTTCATGCTGTTTTCCAGAGATGGGAATGGATAATAAAACCAGCTATATTGCCTCTGGTGGTTGTCATCAATGGCATGTATCTGTGCCATGATATTGAGGGAGAGGAGTCCAGTCTGTGTTTGAGATTGTTGTTGTTAGATGCTGTCAGGTCAGGTCTGACTTATAGTGACTCTAAATACAACAGAACGAATCACTCTCTGACACTGTACCATGCCCACCACTTGGTCAGTGCATCTCTGCTCTTTGTAGGGTTTTCAATGGCTGTTTCAAGATTGTTGCAGGAGTGAGTTGTCACATCCTTCTCCAGTTTTTGTGATGCTGGCAATTGAACCCTGGGCCTCAGAGAGGGCAGAGTGGCACTCTACCAACCAAGCTAAACCCCAGTCCATGTTTGAGATTAGCTTATTGTTCTGGCTCCAGGTAACTTCTGTAAAAATACAGCAACGTTTCAATAAGCTGGCCATGCCAACCCATTCATCCCCAAGAAGTACTTTAACAGCTTTGGTTAAGACTAAGTCATCTGACTCCAAAGCCATAAAGAGAGGCAAGATTTTATGACAGGGTAGGAAACTAAGACAGATTTTTTAGCATTTCAGACTTTTGTAGATTCTAAAACAGTGACACCATACACTATGGGACTGTCATACAGGCCCTGAGTACCTAAGCAATGTGTAGAAACAACTGAGATATCCAGTGGGAGAGGAACCACAGGGAAAGTTGGGAGGGTGATAGTGGTGATGAGAGGTAAGATAAACTGGTCCAAAGCAAACCTTGGTCAAAGCTCTTCTTTCTAATATGCATTGAGTCTCTCTTAATGTTGTATCTCTTAAATTTTACATTTAATAAATTTTATTCTGAAACTAGGTCTTAAAAACCACAATACTCATGAGGAGAAATGGGATTCTGGTCTGAACATTTCAGTATATAATGAGATCCCTGGTAAGAGCCTATAATATAGAATATGAAGCTAGTTACTCTAGACATGGCTATTGCTGTGCTCAAGGTTTGCTGGTATTTCTTCAAATAATGAGTATATGATAAGTTTTCCTTCTTTTAATTGCTCTTTCTTTTATTTGTGGGAATGAGTGTGAGATTTGTGTTTCTTGGAGAAGTGGATTTTTAAAAGATCTTTCAAATAAAAGATTACCAAGTTATATAGCATATGATTCATAGTCCATTAGTCCATGGTGTCCTTTATAATATGTGATTGCTGTGTAACAATGTCTTTGGGAGGTGACTTGAGATTCCATTTAGGCATTTCAGGAGTAAACTTTTGCATAGTTATCTTTTTCATTGCCAATTGGAATGATACCTTGTTAATCTAATTTGTCTGTGTCTTTACTTTTTCATCCTGTTTTCTCTTTATTCACCTAGCTCATATGTAGAACTGGTATATGAGACTAGAGAAGTTGTGAGAGGGTTGGTTTCTTGTTTTACTGAAAAATTCTGGATTTACTGAAGAAGGAAGTCTGAAAGGTAATGAAGACTTTTGATATTATATGCTCAAAACTCAGCACCTCAAATATTTGCAATGTACTCCTTACTCTGAAGACACTTATGTTACTCTCACAAAGCTAGCACAGTACATGTGTGTGTGCACACGCACTTCGGCTCAGGGTACCACTTGTCGCTCACTTCATTTGCCCAGACATTGAGATTTTGAACAATATTCAACTTGTGTTCTAAAGTTTATAATATAATTGTAGTAGAAGAAAAATAAAATGTTAGCCTGACTTACTTTGGGAAAATATACTAAAATAAACTTTTGTTGTAACTAATGAGTAACCTAGAAGTAATCCTCCGAATATCAGAAAGATGTCTATCTATGTTTTATTGACTATGCAAAAGCATTTGATTGGGTGGATCATAACAAATTATGGATAACACTTCGGAAAATGGGAAGACCAGAACACCTAATTGTGCTCATGAGAAATCTGCACATGAACCGGGAGGCAATTGTTCAAATAGAACAAGGAAACACTGAGTGGTTTAAAGTTGAGAAAG
>VMDO01016204.1:21986-48675 GCA_007922755.1 Pedetes capensis | reverse complement strand
CCATCAAAGACTTCTCTACCATTTACTTTTCTTTTTATGGTAATATTTTTCTATATATCCTTGGGTTCCAGTTCTGTTTAAGATAGAAACTTTTCCTGCAGTGAACTTTCTTTTTACCTTGTCAGAACTATTACATGCATTTTCTAGACCATCTATAATAGTACCATCATTAGCTTTTTTTCCCTTTTATTATGATCCAACCTTTGTATAGGATTGTTTCCTTCTTATAATTTTTATTTAGCTCCCACATGTGAGTGAGAACATGTGGTGTTTCTCTTTCTGAGCCTGTGTTTGTTCACTTCAAATAATTTTCTCTAATTCCATCCATTTTGCTGTGAATGGCCTTATATCGTTTTTTTTTTTATTGCTGAGTAGTATTCCATTGTGTATATGTACCAGAGTTTTTAATCCATTCTTCTGTTGAAAGGCACTTTGGTTGATTCCATATCCTTGCTATTGTGAAAAGTGCTGCATTGAACAAGGTGATGCAGGTGTCTCTGTCTTTGATGACACATCTCTTTGGGTAAATTCCCAATAGTGTTATAGCTGGGTCATATGGTAGATCTATTTTTAGTTTTTTAAGATACCTTCATATTGACTTCCAAAGTGGTTGGACTAATTTACAGCTCCAACAGCAGTGTAAAAGAGTTCCCTTTTCTCTGCAAACTTGCCAGCATTTGTTACTTGTTTTATTGATCTTGGTCATTCTTACTGGAGAAAGGTGGAATCTCAGAGTTGTTTTGATTTGCATTTGCCTAATGGCTAGGGATATTGAGCATTTTTTCCTGTGTTTCATGGCTTTATGGACCTCTTCATTTGAGAACTGTCTACTCAGTTCCCTCACCCATTTGTGTATTGGGTTATTTGTTTTATGGGGACTTTTTTCTTGAGTTCTTTATTAATTCTAGTAATTAGACCTTTGTCTGATGTATAGGATGCAAAGATATTTTTCCCATTTAGTGTGGGTTTCCTTGACTCTGTTAATTGTTTCTTTTGTCATACAGAGACTTTTTAATTTCATGTAATCCCATTTATCTATTCTTGTTGCAATTTCTTGAGCAATTGGAGTCCTATTAAGGAAATACTTTCCTATGCCTATATGATGGAGTGTATTGCCTATCTTGTCTTCTATAAGTTTTAAAGTTTCTGGTTTTCTCTTGAGATCTTTTATCCATTTTGAGTTAGCTCCCATGCATATTGAGAGATATGGGTCAGTTTTCATTTTTCTGCATGTGGATGACCATGTTTCCCAGCACCATTTATTGAAAAGGCTATCCTTTTTTCCAGTTTACTTGCTTTGCTCCTTTGTCGAAAATAAAGTGGCTTTAGGTGTGTTGAGATATTTCTGGCTCTTCTGTTCTGTTTCAGATGTCTTCAGGCCTATTTTTGTGCCAGTACCAAGCTGGTTTTGCTACCACTGCCCTATAGTATAGCTTGAAGTCAAGGATTGTGATTCTACCTGCATTAGTTTTGCAGCTTAAGAGTGTTTTGGCTATACATGGTCTTTTGTGGTTCCATATCAATTTTTGGATCATTTTTTCTATTTATTTAAAGTCAGTCAGTGGAATTTTAATGGGTATTGCATTAAATCTATAGATTGCTTTTGGTAGGATAGCCATTTTTACTATATTAATTCTCCCTATCCAGGAGCAGGGAAGGTCTTTCCATTTTTTAGTGTCCTCTACTATTTCTTTCTTTAATGTTTTGACATTTTCCTTGTAGAGATCTGAAGGATCTTTGGTTAGATTGATTCCAAGGTATTTAATTTTCTGGTGGGCTATCGTGAATTATAGTTTTTCTGAAATTTCCTTCTCTTCCTGTTTGCAGTTGGTGTAAAGGAAAGCTATTGATTTTTGTGTGTTGATTCTATAACCTGCCACTTTGCTGAAGGAATTAATTAGTTCTAGCAGTTTTCTGGTTGAGGTTTTGGGGTCTTTCAGGTATAGGATCATATCATCTGCACATAAGGATCATTTGACCTCTTCCTTGCCAATCTGTATCCCTTTGATTTCTTTCTCTTGTCTGATTGCCTTGGCAAGGACTTCAATTACTATGTTAAATAGAATAGGAGAGAGAGGACATTCTTGTCTTGTTCCATATCTCAGAGGAAATGGTTTCAGTTTTTCTCCATTTAATATAATGTTGGCTGTAGATTTGTCATGAATGGCTTTTATGATATTAAGGTATTTGCCTGTTATACCTATCTTCTCCAGCGATTTTATCATGAAAAGGTGTTGCACTTTGTCAAAGGCCTTTTCAGCATCCATTGAGATGATCATGTGGTTTTTGTTTGCCAGTTTCTTGATATGCTGGATTATATTAATTGATTTCCGTATGTTGAACAAACCTTGCATCTGTGGTATAAATACCATTTGGTCAGGTGAATAATCTTTTTCATATGCTGCTGGATGCTGTTTACCAGGATTTTATTAAGTATTTTTTGCATCTAGATTCATAAGGGAGATGGGTCTATAATTTTCTATCTTAGATAAACTTTTCATGCTTTAGGTATGAGGGTGATGGTAGCTTCATAGAATGAATTTGGGAGTGTTCCCTCTGTTTGTATTTTTTGGAATAATTTGAGGAAGACAGGTATTATATCTTCTTTAAAAGTTTGGTAAAAATTCTGCTGTGAATCCATCAGGACCTGGGCTCTTCTTTGTCTTCTAAATATCAACAAAACAAAAATCCTTACAGCTGGGTCAGTATGCAAGTTCATAATAAATGGAGAAAAGATTGAGGTTGTCCAAGATTTTGCTTTTCTTGGCTCTATAATCAACACCCATGGAAGCACCACCAGTCAAGAAATCAAAAGATGCATTGCTCTGGGAAAAGCTGTGGCAACAGGTCTCTTTAGGGTATTGAAAAGTAAAGATGTCACATTGAGGATGAAAGTGTACCTGACTCATGCCATAGTATTTTCAGTCACATCATATGGTTGTGAAAGCTGGATATTGAACAAGGGAGACAGGAAAAGAATTGATGTTTTTGAATTATGGTGCTGGAGACATCTATCAAATATATCATCGACTGCCAAAAGAACTAACAGATCTGTCCTAGAAGAAGTACAACCAGAGTGCTCCTTGGAAGCAATGGTGGCCAGACTGTCTTACATATTTCAGACATGTAGTCAGGAGAACCCAATCCCTGGAGAAAGACATCATGTTTGGGAGAATGGCAAGTCAATGAAAAAAAGGAAAACCCTCCACCAGATGGATTGACAGAGTGTCTGCAACAATGGGCTTAAACATAAATAAGATGGTGTCCCTGGCACAGAATCGGAAGTGTTTCAATCTGCTATATATAGGGTCACTATGAGTCAGACTCGACTCAACAGCACTTAAAAACAACAACAATAAACATTAAATGTGTATTATTATGTTTAGATTATTTTACAAAACCAATTCCTATGAAAGAAAGTACTGTCAGTTTTCAATATTTCAAAAATTGTATTTGCTTTTCTTTTAAACAAGAATCACTGAGGTATAGTTTATATATAGTTCACCTATTTTAAGGGTGCGTAGCCCTGTCGCATCAGATCTTGAAAGCTAAGCAGGGTCGGGCCTGGTTAGTACTTGGATGGGAGACTGCCTGGGAACACCAGGTGCTGTAGGCTTGGGAGACAAACCCGGCAACCCACTCCCAAAAATCCATCTGCCATTGAAAACCCTATGAACAACAGACAAGCACTGACAATAGTGTTTTGCCTGTTGTACGCAGGGTCGCTATGAGTCAGATACCAACTCAAGGGCACCCAACAACAATAAAAATTTTAAGAATACAATTTGATCATTTTTGACAAATGTATGTATAATAACATAACTACCACCATCATCATAATACAGAAAAATTCTATTACAACAAAAAGTTCCCCAGCACTTTTGCAATAAATCTCCTCCCACCCCTTGGCTCTTGGTAACCACAGATTAACTTGCAATGACTATAGTTTTGACTTTCCTAGATTTTCTTATAAATGGAATCACAAACCAGTAGCTATATCTGGCTTCTTTCCCTCAGCACAGTGATGTTGATATATTCATTCATCCTGCCATGCACACATATGAGTAGACATCTTTTTATAAATACCTAGGAGTAGAATTGCTTTGTCACATTGTATGTACATATCTAACTTCATATGACAGCTGTCTAACTACTTTCCAAAGTGTCTGTAAAATTCTATATTCCCACCAGCAACATATTAGTATTGCAGCTGCTCTCCAAATCCTTGCCAGTATTTAGTATTGAAAATATTTTTAACTCTAAACAGTCAAAGGGTCATACAATAATTGAGTATGTACTTAAAAACCTCTCATGGGGAAAACTGTAGGCCCAGATGGCCTTATGTCAAATTATAGAAACATTTATAGAAAGAAATAACACTAATTTTAAATAAAATCCCCCAAAATATAGAAGAGGAAAAATGCATCCCAATTCAATTTATGAAATCCTGATAATTCCAAAACTAGACAAAGACATGAAAAGAAAACTTCAAATATCCATATATATGTATATATATATGCAAGACTTCATTATCAAACTTTATCAAGTAGAATACAGCAATATTTAAGTCAGTAGTATTTCATAACAAGATGTAGTTTACCCCAAGAATGTAAGATTGATTTTACATTCTAAACTCATAGTATAATTCATCCTATTATTAAAACAGGGCTGGGATTTAGCTCAGTTGGTAGAGCTCTGCACTGCAGTCTCTGAGGTGCCAAGTTCAATTCCCAGCACCACAAAAGTGGGAGAAGGACCTGGCAATCCACTCCCAAGGCAATCCCAAAACAGTCAGCCAATGAAAACCCTATGAGGGTCGCTATGAGTTGGATACTGACTCGACAGCACCTAACAACAACAACAATTATTAAAACACAAAAGAAAAGCCTATGATCATCTCAACAGATGCAGAAGAAGTCTTTGATAATATCCATCTCTCATTCATAAAGAAAAATAAAATAACTCATCAAATTAGGAACAAAAGGGAACATCTGTATCTTACGAAGGGGGATATACAAAAAGAAAATCTAAATTTACCATTATGTTTCAATAAAAAAGAAAAACATTGAACTTTCTGCCTCTCAGATGGAGAAGGCAAGGATGTTTGTTTTTGCCACTTCCGTTTTAAGGCTGTAGTGTAGACGTGTTGTTGCTTGTTAGGTGCCATCAAGTAAGGTCTGACTCATAGCAACCTTATGTACAACAGAACAAAACACTACCCAATACTGTGCCATGCCCAGCATTATTATCAGTGCTTCCCTGCTACTTATAGGGTTTTCAATGGCTAATTGTTTTGGGAGTGGGCTGCTGGGTACTTCTCCCAAATCTGCACTCAGACTGAGATAAACCCCAGCCCCCGAACCAGACATTGTTTCTCAGTCTCTTCATGTATTGTTTTTTGTCCTTCAAAGAAATATTAACTTTTTTCTTATAAAATTTCCTTCTAATAATTTTTGAGTTTTGTCACCATTCTGAATGAGCATGTTTTCTTATTTCTATGATATGAGAGGGGCTGGGATTTAGCTCAGTTGGTAGAGCGCTGCTCTGCAGTCTCTGAGGTCCCAAGTTTGATTCCCAGCACCACAAAAACGGGAGAAGGACATAGCAACCCACTCCCAAGGCAATCCTGAAACAATCAGCTATTGAAAACCCTATAAGGGTCGCTATGAGTTGGACACGACTAGACGGCACCTAACGGCAGCATGATATGAGAAGTAATTTCTAGCACTGAAAAACTATCAAGTTTTGTGTTGTTGTTGTTGTTGTTGTTGTTAGGGGCCATAGAATCGTGTCCAACTCATAGCGACCCTTATAGGGTCTTCAATGGCTGATTGTTTCGAGATTGCCTTGGGAGTGGGTTGCCACATCCTTCTCCACTTTTTGTGATGCTGGGTATCAAACTCGGGACCTCAGAGACTGCAGAGCGGCGCTCTACCAACTGAGCTAAATCCCAGCCCCAAGTTTTGTGCACTCATCTTGTATTCAGTGTAGCAGATACTTGACTGAGCCATTCTGGTAGAGTTCAAAGTCTAGAAAGCTTCCTAACATGGTTAAGACTAACTTATCAGAGGCATTTTGCATCTATAAATCCTGGCAGAGAGAGATGTTTTTTAAACAGCAACTGTAACAACCACATCCTGATACAACATTGGTTTCTAGATGGAGCAGGTGTCACAATGGAGACAAGTGTCTAGGAGTCCTGCACTCAGCAGTAGCAACAACAGCTTCCTCATTCACCAACTTCCGGCAATTCTGTCATCAATTTTTTCAAATGGAGACAGAAGTAAACATATTCTCAATGCAAGGATTTTCATTCTGGAATATGAAAACAGAGCCCCTTCTTTTAACTCTTCTCACAGTTATTATTTAATACAACATTTACTCTTAAGCCAATTTTTTAAAAAGTAGAGTGCATTTTATTTTCTTCAAGTGAACACTAATAGATACACCATCCACACTATAAAATTTTCTTTATACTTCTTATCAGTTCTTCCAGTTTTTTTAAAGAATCTCTTGGGTTTTCTAGGCAAATGAACATACTGATATCAGATATGTATAATTTACTCCCTTTTTTCATGTTCATACAGTAATTTAATTTTTATCATTTTAAATATGCAAGCACTTACAACAATTAAGAATGCCTATAAACAAAGGAGCCCGCAGCCATACTACTGGGGCATCTGATCCTGTCAGATCTCGGAAGTTTTTTTGTTTGTTGTTGGTTTTGGAAAATTTTAATGTACAACTTAATGGGTTGTAGAGAGAAATTGGGAGGAAATTGGCAAAAACCCCAAACTGAGAAAAGGGCTTTTGAATATTGGTTTGTAAATTAGAAATCTAGGGAAAATGAAAGTAACTTAATTAGACGTTTGTATAAAACCCTTCACAAATCCCCCGTACCTAATTGGACAATTGGACTCAAAGCTGTTTGGCTCAGGCCATTCTGTGCGCAAGCTATATAAGGAGCTACACTGTGGCAGCTCGCCCTTTCCCCCCATTTTCACCAACCACCAATGAGGAAACAGCTCTCTCCGCTCTCTTGTCCAGACCTTCCATGAGGAAAGAATGCTCTCCTGCCCCAACCATCAACAAGGAAAGAACTAGCTCTCCACTGAGACCACCAACATGGAAGCATCTGCCCTTGAGGCTGTATAAGAGCTGCTAGCACTTAAAGCTGTATGCTTTGGGTTTTCTCTCCAACCTGATAAGGGCAGAGAAATAAAGAGCTGTGTCCCCCCCACCCCCGCAAGGCAAAAGCACCCGAGGGTTTTCCTTTGTCCCATCTCCACTGGCATCTCAAGGGCTGCGGGAGTCCATGCCCCTCACCCAAGGGTCCCGAGTGAACTGTGTTTAGTATCTGTGTGCATGACGGCACCGCCTGTCAGAACATCTGGGTCAGACCGGGAGGCACGTGCCCCACAATGAGTTTCATTATGACATGGGTTTCATTGTGATATTTCCATATATGCATTTCATTGTACATTGCTTGCATAACTTCCCCCTTAGCCTCTCATCACACTCCCCCTTTATTCCCCCACATCAATGATCTCCTTTCTATTTGCATGTCTTTTTGTGAGAATATTTATATACATGCATCCGATTTTGATTTAAGTTCAAACTTTTTTCTATAGTGATCTACCTTTTTACATTCTCAGCAGTATTAGATGAGTGATCTAGTCCATTTACATTGTTGCCAGCATTTGGTATTGTTGCTATTGTGTGTGTGTGTGTGTGTGTGTGTGTGTGTGTGTGTGTGTGTGTGATATAATATATATCATATATACACATATATACACATATATGATATATATCATATATACATATATACATATATGATATATAATATATATCATATATATATATATTTGTTTTAGCTATTCTTGTAGGGTTTTTTTCTAACTTCCTCCTATTTTTTTCTACCATACTAAAAAACTTGTGCTGTTTACATGGAGGTTGACCTCTCCCCCTTCATTCCTCCTCATTGACCATCCTTCCCCTCCCATCTTCTCCAATCATTGCTTCCCTCTGTGAGATCCCTCCCTCCTTCTTTCCACTCCTTAAATTGTCCCTTCTACCCTAAGTTTAATTGAGGTTTTTATTAGTTTCTATTTACGTATAGGATATTTTCTTTCCTTTAAGTTTGATTCAGCTCCCACATATGAATGAGAACACATGGTATTTCTTTTTTGGGGCTTGTGTTCGTTCACTTAAGATGATGTTCTCCAATTCCATCCATTTTGCTGCAAATGACATTATTTCATTCTTCTAAATTGCTGAGTAGCATTCCATTGTGTATATGTACCATAGTGGTTTTTTTATGCATTCTTCTGTTGATGGGCACTTTGGTTGATTCCATATCCTTGCTATTGTGAAAAGTGCTGCATTGAACATGGAGATGCAGGTGTCTCTGTGGTATGATGACACATCCCCCTTTGGGTAAATTCCCGGTAATGTTATAACTGAGTCATATAGTAGATCTATTTTTAGTTTTCTAAGATATCTTCATATTGATTTCTGAGGTGGTTGGACCAATTTACAACCCACCAACAGTGTAAGAGTGTTCCCTTTTCTCCACAACCTTGCCAGCATTTGTTGTTATTTGTTTTATTGACCTTGGCCATTCTTACTTGAGTAAGGTGGAATCTCAGAATTGTCTTGATTCTAATGACTAGGGATATTGAGCATTTTTTCCATGTTCCATGGCTTACGAACTTCTTCATTTGAGAACTGTCTGTTCAGTCCTTTTGCCCACTTGTGTATTGGATTATTTGTTGTCTTGGGAGTTGCTTTCTTGAGTTCTTTGTAAATTTTGAGAATTATTCCTCTGTGCAATGTATCAGATGTGAAGATTTTCTCCCATCCCATGGGATCCCATGGATCTCCCATCCCATAGGAATTTCTTTGAATCTATTCATTGTTTCCTTTGCTGTACAGAGGCTTTTTAATTTCATGTAATCCCATTTATCTATTCTTGCAATTTCTTGAGCAATTAGAGTCCTATTAAGGAAATACTTTCCTATGCCTATATGTTGGAGCATATTGCCTATCCTATCTTCTATTAATTTTAAAGTTTCTGGTTTTATGTTGCGGTCTTTTATCCATTTTGAGTTAACTCACACTTATTGAGAGATGTGGGTCTATTCTCATTTTTCTGCAAGTGGGTATCCAAGTTTCCCAGCACTATTTGTTGAAAAGGCTATCATTTCTCCAATTTGCCTGCTTTGCTCCTTTGTAAAAAATCAAGTGGCTATAGATGCCTTGGTGTATCTCTGAGTCCTCTATTCTGTTCCACTGGTTTTCAGGTCAATTTTTTTGCCAGTACCAAGCTGTTTTTGCTACTGCAGCCCTGCAGTATAGTTTAAAATCAGGGATTGTGCAGATCTCAGAAGTTAATTAGGGTTGGGCCTGGTTAGTACTTGGTTGAGAGACCGCCCGGGGAACACCAGGTGCTATAGGCTTGGGAGAAGGATTTGGCAACCCACGCTCAACAAACAATCAGCCATTGAAAACCCTGTGAATAGCAGAGAAGCAGTAATGATACTGTTTTGCCTGTTGTACATAGGGCCGCTATGAGTCAAATACCAAGCTGATGGCATCTAACAACAACAATAAACAAAAGAATAAGGATTAAAAACATTAGAAAAGGTACCTATGTGGAAGAGAGGAAGAGGACTACAGTTTAGATCTAGCAAATGGAGCCTTTTAATGAACACCAATGATAATGTGCTATGAACTAACACATGGTGCTTTATTTTTAATTTTTAATTTCTTAAAATTTTTATCTTTTTGCAGTACTAGGGTTTGAACCCAGGGTCTATCACATGCTAGGTAAGTCCTCTACCACTGAACTGTGCTCCCAGCCCTCTTTTTCTATTTTTGATTTTGAGGCAGGGTCTTGCTAAATTGCACAGGCCTCTGGCCTCCAACCTACAATCCTCCTGCCTCAGCCTCCTAAGTCACTGGAGTTACAGGAACACACCACAGTACCCAGCCCTAAAGCATTATGGTTACCTCAACACTGTGCATGACTTAAAATTAAATCCACCCATCATCAGACTTAAACAGGCAAGAAAGACTTTGAAAACCATTGCAGTTGAAGAGAAAGATTGTATTCAACTCCACTGAAACAAAAGGCAGGAATCTGAAGCACTGGAGTAAATCAGTAGAAAAGTACTTCAGGACATTATCAGGGAGGTTGATCAATGGGATGCGTCCAGCACATTGAGTTATTTCTGAGTTTTCAAATGTTTGTCTCTGTTATTAGGCTGCCTATACTTGTTAATTGGTGTCTATTATATAAATTAGGCTCCTACTCTGTCAGAGAGACTGGGAGACAGAGATGCTTTCTCCTTTGATGCTTGCATTTCAAAGAGATGATTCCCAAGTCCTTGAGAAAGTCATTTCCTGGGTTATAGAAATGTTCAGAGGCTAGGACAGTATTTATATGCGTTTCAAAGAGATAGAGAATTTACTATTTTAAGTTTTATTAAGTAAATGCTGTAAGAAAACAGAGACCAGGAGCCTATACTCAAAAAGAAACCTGTCTAATGTTTAGTCAAACTGAGAGGAATTTAAAATCTGTCTTGGTCAACACATATATACTTATAAGGAAATTTCTAAGATAATGAGGTCATAAAAGGCATCTGGCTGGACTCCAAGGAATTAAAGACATCAACTCAGCTGTGTTCTGGGCTTGCAGGCTCATCTGCTCACTGTTGGCTATTCAAATCTAGTTACTCCTCTGAATGATTATACTGAGAAGTCTTTATTTGCATAATAATCTTAGAAAAATATTTAGAGCAATAAGAGAAAATAGTGAAAAAACAACTGTATGATTACATTTGAAATAGTTTGAATAATTGCTTCTGTATATTTGTATATTTCTTCTTCTTTTTTTAAATTCAGAAAAATACAAGATTAGAAGAATCTAGAAAAGAGTTTCGAGATCTTAATCTGGAAGACTTCCAGCACATTGCCTTCATTCCTTTTCTGTTGCTGTAACAGAATATCTGACACTTGGTAATCTGTGAAAGAAAGAAATATATTTAGACTCACAGTTCTAGAGGCTGGGAAGTCCAAAGCAAGGAGCTGGCATTTGTTTGGCTTCTGGTGAACATCTTGTGCTGCTTCAATTCATGGCAGAAAGTGGAAGGACAAGTGGGTGAGTGCAGAAGAGACAAAATTGGGGGCAATCTCATGTCATACCAACTCACTCTTCTGGTAACTAATCCAGTCCTAAAAGAGTAAGAACCGACTCACTCTCAGAAGAATCAACCCAATTCCATGAGAAAGAAGGCTTGGTCCTATGATTTGAACACCTCCCACCAGGCTTCACCTCCCAGTACTGCTGCATTGAGGAATTAAGGTTCTAACACATGAAATTTTGTGGTACACACTCAAACCGTAGCACACATGAACTAATATATTTCTTTATTTCCCCCACTACTGAAATCTAGATAGACAAAAGAAATCTTTTCCTAGAGAAAGAAACATAGTTGTTTTTTTTTTTTTTTTTTTTTTTTTTTTTGCTTGTATGGAGTTTTTTTATGAGACATTCATTTAAGAGGTCTTACCTGGTGACTCTTTCCATTGGGGAAGACAAAGTGAGGTCTGTTCTGATATACCTGAGCAGCTCCTGGGCCACTTATCACCTTCCTTCACTCTTTACTCAATGTGAGGCAGAATAGAAATGGAAAATTTGAGGCGACATGGGAAGGAAAGTGTTTCTCTCACCAGGGAATCTGAGTCTTATCAGCTGAGAATTCCAGCACAACCAACAAAGGAAAGCTGCTGTGGGAACTGCCTGCAGAGAAACCAGTGCTTTTCCAAGAATCTCACTAAACCAGGTTAGGGGCTATAATTAAAACTAATAGGCCTAGGTAATTTCCTGGTGACTAGAGGTATTAAGAATTTCCTTAACTATCCCAATCTAGGAATTTAAACAATGTACCTTTTCTTATCTGTAAATCTATACCAGACACCTACTGGGACCTCATTAAACAATGTCACTTCCAAAGCCCCAAAACCATATAGAGATACCCATTGTGAGGACATGTAGGTGTGACTCTCTCTCAAGAGGCCCATGTCCATGTCTTGGATGTGTCCTATTATTTTCTTAGTCATCTCTCTCTGTGTGCCTCCCCTACTTCACCCTGAAACTGTACTATCCCTTATATTTACCTAATAAACCCTACTACTTTGTTTCAATCTCCAACTCATCGTGAAATTCTTTTCTGTGATGGAGCCAAGGACCTGGCAATTCCCTGAGCAGAGATCCCCAAAAGGGGAACTCCTCAGGGTAGGCAGTAATGTTGGGGTACAGCATCCCTAAACCCTGCTGACAAATGTACCTCCCTGGCTTTGTACTTTCTTCATCTTTGAGCTCACCATTAACTCTACTGTCACAGTGGAGTCCTCCTCTCCTCACTCACCCCTCTTCTCCCTCCATGATCTGGTCTTTTTCTTCCCACTAAAATGTTCTGATCAGCCCTCAGAATTAAATCTCCTTTTTGGTAATATTGAGGGATTGAAATTAAGGCAATGAATAACATAGAAGTCTAATCATAACCAATTGACTAATGTATGTTGAACATTTCACATAAGTTATCTAAATAAATCTTTTTTTTTTTTTTTCAATAGAGGAATTGAACCCAGGGCACTCCCCAACCCTGAGTTGCATTTCCAGTTCCTTTGTCACTTTTTCTTTAGTCAGGGTCTTTTTAAGTTACACAGGTAACTTGCTGTCCTGCTACCTTTGCCTCTTGAACCTGGGAGAACTGGGATTATAGGCATGTGCCACTGCACCTGGCTGATCTAATAAATTCTTAAAATTGTGTAAGAAAGATGCTGTTACATGACATTCCTTTGGCTAGCAAAATTGAGATAAGGAAAACTTCAAAACTCTCCAAAGATCATAGAGCTAGTAAGAAATACCTATAACTTAATAACTGGATCCTGAGTATGTTTTCAAGCTCATCTCTATTTTCACATGTCCTGCTGTCTTCCTTGGCTGTGTTTCTTCACCTTCAAGGAAGCTATGATTAGAACTGTGGCATTTCTCAGTCTGGAAAGAAGAGAGGACACAGGGAAGGTGTTTTGAGTTCTCTGTAGCTCAATCTCCCATGTGTCTGTCGGCTTGTCATGCTATGGAGGCTTGCGTGTTGCTATGAGGCTGAAAGCTATGCCACCGGTATTTCAGATACCAGCAGGGCCACCCATGGTGGACAGGTTTCAGCTGAGCTTCCAGACTAAGACAGACTAGGGAGAAGAATCCAACAGCCCACTCCTCAAACAATTAGCCATTGAAAATCCTATGAATAGTAAATAACTGTCAAATGTAGTGCTGGAAAATGAGGCCCCCAGGATGGAAGGCATTCACAAAATGATTGGGGAAGATTTGCCTCCTCAAAGTAGAGTCTACCTTAGTGGTAAAAAATGGAGCAAAGCCCCTGGGACCTCCTTTTACTGATGTGACACTAATCAAAATGAGAAGAAATATACTGGCTATAACAATGGGGTCAAACATAAAAAGATGGTATTCCTGGCACAGTGTTGGGTAGTGTTTTATTCTGTTGTACGTAGAATTGCTATGAGTCAGATCTGACTCAATTCCACCTAACAACAACAACTGTAGTTCAGTAGATCATCTCAACCAATATCTTACTCTTATATACTGCAGAGCATTAATTTTTCTGCTGTTACAACAACCTCCAATTCTGTCAGGACTCTGGGTTCCAGAAAATTAAAATGATGCAAGTTTCAAACAGTTTCTAGGCAAAATTCTACAGTAGGTAAGCTTTGGGTCTAATTCCTTCCTGCCACTATCTTTATTTCTCTTCTTCACAGAGCTGTGAGTTACTCATTTGGATCAATGTAACCTCACATGTCTTCGAAGAACAATGAAATTCTGATCTCTGCCAGGTCACACAGGTTCCTTCAATCTCTATGCCAGGTATTTATGTCTTCTTCTGCAAGGAACTGTTCTAAAGGGTCATTTCTTTTAGATAGGCTCTAATAAAAGTAGACTATGGTTTGTTGTTGTGAACTGTTGGTTGTTACTATATTCCTTGCTTCCTAGAGTTCCTTACACTTTAACTTTGCATGATTTGCCTGAAGGAGTAAATCTTGAATGAAGAAATTTCAGGTATCAGTTGTAGGAAAAAGGAAATAAATATTGTGTTTTAGGGAGATTATTCATGATTCTTTTAATATCCCTAAAACAAAAACCTATTGTTTCATTTATAAACATCAAGCCTCTGGAGAAGATAGGCATAACAGGCAAATGCCTTAACATCATAAACAGACCTACAGCCAACATTATATTAAATGGAGAAAAACTGAAACCATTTCCCCTAAGATCTGGAACAAGACAAGGATGTCCTCTGTCTCCTATTCTATTTAACATAATAATTGAAGTCTTTGCCAGGGCAATCAGACTAGAGAAAGAAATCAAAGTGATGCAGATTGGCAATGAAGAGGTCAAACTATCCTTATTTGAAGATGACATGATTCTTTACCTAAAGGACCCCAAAACCTCATCCAGAAAACTTTTAGATCTAATAAACTCCTTTAGCAAAGTGGCAGGATATAAAATTAACACAAAAAAGTCAGTACCTTTCCTTCACACCAACTGTAAGCAGGAAGAGAAGGAAATTACAGATACAATACCTTCCATAATAGCCCACCAGAAAATTAAATACCTTGGAATCAGTCTAACCAAAGACCCTACAGACCTCTACAGGGAAAATTTCAAAACATTAAAGAAAGAAATCCCAGAGGATACTGAAAAATGGAAGGACCTTCCTTGCTTCTGGATTGTGAGAATCAACATAGTAAAAATGGCTATCCTACCAAAAGCAATCTATAGATTTAATGCAATCACCATTAAAATTCCAATGACAGACTTTAGAGAAATAGAAAAAAACAATCCAAAAATTCATATGGAATCACAAAAGTCCACAAATAGCCAAAACATTCTTAAGCTGTAAAACTAGTGCAGGTGGAATCACAATTCCTGACTTTAATCTATACTACAGGGCAGTGGTAGCAAAAATAGCTTGGGACTGGCACAAAAATAGGCCTGAACACCAGTGGAATAGAACAGAACATACACAAATACCTCTACACGCGTATAGCCACCTGATTTTTGACAAAGGAGCAAAGAAAGTAAATTGGAAAAAGGATAGCCTTTGCAATAAATGGTGCTGGGAAACATGGATATCTGCTTGCAGAAAAATGAATATAGACCCACATCTCTCAATATGCATGAGAGTTAACTCAAAATGGATAAAAGACCTCAACAGAAAACCAGAAACTTTAAAATTAATAGAAGATAGGATAGGCAATATGCTCCAACATATAGGCATAGGAAAGTGTTTCCTTAATAGGACTCTAATTGCTCAAGAAATTGCAACAAGAATAGATAAATGGGATTACATGAAATTAAAAATCTTCTGTGCAGCAAAGGAAATAATCAACAGAGTCAAAGAAATCCCCACTGAATGGGAGAAAATTTTCACATCCTACACATTGGACAGAGGACTAAATTCCATAATTTATAAAGAACTCAAGAAAACAATACCCAAGAAAACAACCCAATGCATAAATGGGCAAAGGAACTGAACAGACAGTTCTCAACTGAAGGGGCCCATAATGTCATGAAACACATGAATAAATGTTCTATATCCCTAGTCATTACGGAACTGCAAATCAAAACAATTCTGAGATTCCACCTTACTCAAGTAAGAATGGCCAAGATCAATAAAACAAATAACAACAAATGCTGGCGAGGTTGTGGAGAAAAGGGAACCCTCTTGCACTTCTGGAAGAGCTGTAAATTAGTCCAACCACTTTGGAAATCATTATGAAGATACTTTAGAAAACTAAAAATAGATCTACTATATGACTCAGCTATAACACTATTGGGAATTTACCCAAAGGGAGATGAGTCATCATACAACAGAGACACCTGCATCTCCATGTTCACTTTTCACAATAGCAAGGATATGGAATCAACCAAAGTGCCCATCAACAGAAGAATGCATAAAAAAACCACTATGGTACATATACACAGTGGAATACTACTCAGCAATTTAGAAGAATGAAATAATGTCATTTGCAGTAAAATGGATGGAATTGGAGAAAATTATTCTAAGTGAACAAACACAAGCCCAAAAAGAGAAATATCACATGTTTTCACTTATATGTTGGAGCTGAATCAAAATTAAAGGAAGGAAAAAGTCCTATAAAGAAATCAGAACATAATAAAAAGCTAAAGTCAACTTAGCAGAGAAGAGACAATTTAGGTAGCAGAAAGAATGAGGGAGGGACCTAGCAAAAGGAAGAAATGATGGGAGAAGGAGGGAGAGGAGGAACAAGGAGGCATGAGGAATGAGAGGGTGACCTCAAAGTAAAGAGCCCAACTTTAATAGCTTTGGAAATAATTATAATAATACCAATAATACCAAAGAATGGTAATAATACAAATGGGCTAGAAAATTCATGTAATATTATTGACAATGTAAAAAGATAGATCACTACAGAAAAAGTTTCAACCTTAAACATAATTGGGATTCAAAGATATGTAGAAATATATTCCCACAAAAAGACATGTAAGTGGAAGAGAGGCCTTTGGCAAGGACGTGCAAGAATGGGGAGGAGGTGCACAAGAGGGTAAGGGGGAAGTTATCTTTGCAATGTACAATGAAATGCATATATGGAAAGGTCACAATGAAATACATGTCAGAATGAAACACATTAAGTTGTACATTAAAAACTTCCAAAAAAAAAATCATCAAGCCTCTGAGATGTGACATTAAAGCTTGGCATGTTGTTGTTGCTGTTGTTGTTGTTGTTGTTAGGTGATGTTCAGTCATGTCTGACTCATAGCAACCCTATGTACAACAGAAAGAAATACTCTCCGATTTTGTGCCAAAAACGCTATCTTTTCTATGTTTAAGCCTATTGGTGTAGCCACTCTGTCAATCCATCTAGTTGAGCATCTTCCCTTTCTTCATTGACCACTCTCCCAAACATGATGTCCTTCTCCAGGGATTGGTTCCTCCTGACTACATCTCCAAAATACACAAGATGCAGTCTAGCCATCCTTGATTCCAAGGAGCATTGTGGTTACACATCTAGGACAGGTCTGTTGGTTCTTTTGGCAGTCTATAGTATATTCAGTATTTGTCTCCAGAGCTTGGCATAGTTTGCCAGAAAAAGAACTTAGTGATTTTTTGTTCAGTTAGGAGGCATAGGTCCAAAATTGAAAATCTTTCCACAGTTCAAAGAATCTACATTTGGTGGTATGAATGAGGCCACATTTATATGTTAGGAGAAAGAAAATATCATTTGTACTGCCTCCTTTCTAGTCACTGCTGAGTCATACAGACCTGGTGCCTAAGATGAAGGATTTCTTGTTTGATTCTTTCTGCCACTATGTTTCCAGAAGTTATGTCAGATGAAAGATTGGCATGCTCATGAAAATGCTTGCTGATACCCAAATTTTAAAAAAAATAGCATCCATAGTTTGTCACTTCTCTTTGATCATTTGGAATCTAGTTTAAATCCACACTAATCAGGCTTTGTTCTACATGCTGGAGAATTCTGTTGTGAACAGTACCGTTAAGGCCCCTGCTCCCAAAGAACTCACAAATTAATGATGAGACTAGTAATTTAAAAACAAAATAATTAGACAACTGAATAATGAACTATCAAATAGCAATCAGTTCCAGGCAGAGAATTACAATAGAATGATATGGTATATACTTTCTGGTTCTTTACTTTAGGCTGAGTGGCTATGGACAACTGTATGATCCTTGAGAAAAGGAGGACATCAAATGCTGTGTTCCTGAAATACCCCTTTCCATTTCTAAGGCTGTCACCCAGTCAAAAGAACAATGGAAAGAAGGCCATGACTAGAGTATCAGGATATGTATTATCTGAAGGATACTGGGACCTGAGCAAACTAATATCATCTAGAAAAGAACCTGCTATCTTGCATGTCTGCCAAAGGAAGCTGATCCTTGGAATGCTGGTGGTACAAGGAACAAGGCAAGCTAATGATACCACTGCTTATGTCTCCCTGCAGGGACTGATGTAGGGCATGGTAGAGAGGGGAAGTGCTGAGCTCTGTGGAGTGAATGAGCCCCACCACTGGGCCCTCCCTGTTAGTAAGTTTCAGTAAATATATCTTGCACCCTCTCTGGGTATTTTCCTCAGTCTCTCGGCAACCTAACCCACTGCTTGGTGCAGCTGGGCTGTGGAGTTTTAGCTCATTGTTTGAGCTAAAATCAAAAGGCAAGAGAAGCCATTGGACACTGCTCTTTCCTCCATGAGTACTAATTAGTCTTCAACCAGTGAGGGCCCTCACTATTCACTTTCTTCTTATCCAAAGACCAGCTTGGCACATGAACACCAAGTCAGAAAAGACCAGAAGAAATAAAAACCACACAAACTGGTCAGAAACTCTCCTCAGAATCAAGAGAGGTAAGGAGGAAGGAGAAAAAAAGATGCCCAAAGCCTCTTAATAGGAACTGACACAAACCAGAACCCATATGTACCATCATTTTAGCCTTAACCAAAACTAAACATATGTTGCCTTTTGTTCAAATGCATTAATCATACAGCTTTCAATTGTTTGGGAAAGCAAACCATCCTTTCCTGAGACCTAACTGAATTCTTGGAGCATCCCACATCATTCTCTCTCAACGCGAGACCAAAGGCAGAAATTCAGGTCTCCAAGGAAGAAACTTTCTTAGTCCTTCCTAAATTGCCACATGTGAGGAAACTGTTACAAGCCTGTGAAATTTTCTGTTTCACAGCAGAGGAAGCTGAGCTCAGAAAGAGGAAGCAGAGGGTAGAGTATGCAGACATGAAGCCATGAGTTTGATCCTCAGCACCGAAAAAGGAAAACAGAACAAAACAAAAAACCAGAAAGTAACTTGGTGAATTCACAAAAGTAGGTCATGAGAGATCTGGAATATTTTAGGAGTTGAACAGTTTGCTACTTTATCAATCTGTACTCAGTTTCTCTTTTTCTTTCATTTATTAGATTCTAGACAAAAAACTAAGGTTCCTCTGGGATTGAATGAGGTGGGGGCAGCTGTAGCTACAGGGTGGGCAGGAAGTTGGAGTGAGCAGTTCTGAATTATGGGTGACAATGAATATGGAATTTTCACATTTTCTCTAGTGGGGAATTTCCTAGCTAAATGTTAGCATCTTAGCCTGAAACCAATATGAGTCATCACTTAATTCAGGGCCCCATCCTCAGGCAATACCCCAACTGTAGAAAGCACAGCTTAATTGTGCAGTTCCTTGGACTTTTTCAGAGATATAGAAAAACTTACATGCTCTATTCACATTCTTGTCATAAAATAAGATTTGAAAAAAAAAAAGTTTTCATCATCTAAAAGCCAAAACCGCAGATGTTTACAAAGATTTACTCAGTGAGACCTCAAAGTCTACAAGTAGGATGAGAGATGAAGGAGAAGAATACCTTTGATATTCCTTTCTTCCATCTCTACAAGAGCACAGCATGCTTCACTTTAAGACACTCTGTTCTCGTCAAAAGCTTTTGTTTTGTCTTCTCCGCTAGAGATTCTTAAATGCAGAAAAATCCCAGCCTCCAAAGATTCCAGCAGCCTCTTTCTCCAGACACATTTCCTAGACCACAGGTTTGGGACTGAAGAGCTTCTAGACAGAGGGCAGACAAACGGTGTAATAACTAATAGAAAAATCAAACTGCTCATGCCATTTCTAGTCTCCAACTGAGCAGCTAAACTTCATTCTTAAATAAATGCCTTCTCAGATGAAGTTCAATTTTCTTAGACAGAATGCAGGGCAAAATATAAAGGTTAAGGAAAGAGGTACATACTATTTAATAAAATTGGGCTTAGTTAATTGCTGAATTCAAAGCAAAAGTTAGAATGTGAATTGTGTATTATTCTCCTCAAAAGGTATTTTTACTGAAAATGAAAAAACATTTTTAAAAAATGTAAAATTAAAAAATAACTCAGCTCTTTTTCCATTTTGCTTATAGGCCCTCATGATGTGCACATTTTTATATAATTTAATGAATTTAAACTAATTGCATTTTATGGCCTTTTTACTAGATAGCATATCAAAATGTTTTCTGTTTCTCTCTCCTCTATAATTATCATTTTAAGCATTAGAAATATTCTGTCATGTATTTATACTAAAACATTTTAGATATTCTCCAGCTAATAGAACTTTCAGTTGATCTTAGTATCTTGAAATAATACTGGAATATATACTTTTCACATATAGATTCTTTTGTCTTCTTTTGAATCATTTATTTAGGATAAATTTCCAAAAGCCAGATTTTTTATTTCCTATTGCCAAAAAGGTTTAGCTCAGTTGGTAGAGTGCTGCTCTAAGCTCTGTGAGGCTCTGGGTTCAATCCCCAGCACCACAAAAATGGGAGAAGGATGTGGCAATCCACTCTTGAAGAAATCTTGAAACAGCCACTGAAAACCCTACATAGGGTTGTAGTGAGTCAGACCTTAATTGACAGCAGCTAACAACAAACAACAATTGCCAAAAGTATTGTATCAATAAATGATGCCACCAAAACCAGATAAGAACATATGTCTCTCTAAATCTTATTATTCTTGTACATTATAATTTAAAATAGTTTATTTCCATGTGAACAGATGTAGAATAATATCATCTGGTTATTTATTCATTTATTTTATTGGTAATTTTTAATGTACAATTTAATGGGCCTCATTATGACATTTCCATACATGCATTTCATTGTACAATGCACATGTTCACCTCCCTCTTACCCTCTCATGACCCTCCTCCCCCATTCCCTCCCTCCCCACCAATGGTCTCCCTTCTACTTACCTGTCTTTTTTGAGTTGATCTATCTATATGTGTACATCCCAATTTTGCATTGAAGGCAACATACATATTTCCTTTCTTTTCTATCCTCACCCTTTCTTCTTGACACCTCTCCCTTTCCTTTAGTCCATACTACTTCCCTACTTAGGTCCAGTCTGATTTCATGATCTATACGTTTTAATAATGATATATATTGAAGTCTAACATCTACATGTGAGAGAAAACATGCGATGTTGATCTTTCTGGGTCTGGTTTATTTTGCTTAAAATGATGATCCCTAGTTCCATCCATCTTCCAGCAAATGCCATAATTTTGTTCTTTGTGGCTGAATAAAACTCCATGGTGTATATACACCACAATTTCCTTATCTGCTCATCTGTCAATGGACACCTAGGTTGATTCCACATCTTCACTATTGTGAATAACGCTGCAATAAACATGGATGAGCAGGTATACCTATAGTGTATTGACTTATATTCCTTTGGATATATACTCAGGAGTGGGATAGTTGGGTCATATAGCAGTTCTATTTTTAGTTTTTTGAGGAACTTTCATACTGATTTCCATAGTAGCTGTACCAACCTACATTTCCACCAGCAGTGTATAAAGGTTCCTTTCTTCCCACATCCTCGCCAGCATTTGTTGTTGTTTCATTGACAGTAGCCATTCTGACTGAAATGAGATGGTATCTCAGTGTAGTTTTGATTTTCATTTCCTTGATGGCTAAATATGTTGAACGCTTTTTCATATGATTGTTTGCTATTTGTATTTCTTCTTTTGAGAAGTCTCTGTCCAGTTCTTTTGCCCATTTTTTGATTGGATAGTTTAGTTTTTTGGTGTTTAATCTTTTGAGCTCTTTGTAGATTCTAGATATTAATCCCTTGTCTGATGTATAGCTGCCAAGATTTTCTCCCATTCTGTAGGCTCTCTCTTCACTCTGATAATTGTGTCCTTTGCTGTGCAAAAGCTTTTAAATTTCATGTGATCCAATATGTTAATTTTTGCTATTGTTTCCTGTGTTTTGGGGTCCTATTCAGAAAGTCCTTGCCTATTTCTATGTCTTGAAGTATTTTCCCTCTATTTTCCTCTAGCACTTTCAAAGTTATAGTTTTGTTTTGTTTTGTTTTTGTTTTTGTTTTCAGTACTGGGGATTGAACCCAGGGCCTCACACTTGCATGCTCTGCAAGTGCTGGACCACTGAGATGCACCCTCAGCCCACTTTTTTACTTTTTGAGACAGAGTCTTGCTAAATTATGCAGACTGCCTCTGGTCTCAAACTTTCCATCCTCCTGCCTCCACCTCCCAAGCTGCTGGGATTATAGGGATGAGCCACCATGCCTGGTTAAAGTTTCAGGTTTTATATTAAGGTCTGTGATCCATTTTGAAATGATTTTTGTACAAGGTGAGAGAGAGGGATCTAATTTCAGTCTTCTGCATGCGGATATCCAATTCTCCCAGCACCATGTGTTGAAAAGGGTGTCTTTTCTCCAACCTATATTTTTGGTACCTTTGTCAAGGGTCAGCGGCTATACCTGCATGGGTTTATTTCTGGATCCTCCATTCTCTTCCATTGTGTCTGTTGTGCAAGTACCATGCAGTTTTTTTTACTACTGCTTTATAGTATAATTTAAAATCAGAGATTGTGATGTCTCCTGCATTGTTCTTTCAGCTCAGGGTCATCTTAATGATTCAGGGTCTTTTGTGTTTCCATATGAATGTTAGGATTTTTTTTTTTTTGCTCTATTTCTGTGAAGAATGTCATTGGAATTTTGATAGGGGATTGCATTATATCTTTAGATTGCTTTCAGTAATGTAGAATATTTTCTCTCTGAGTTCTTCAAGTACCCATTGGTCATTTAAGAGTGTGTTGTTCATTCTCCATGTACTCATATAATTTCTGTAATTTTTCTTGCTGTTCATTTCTACTTTTGTTCCATTATGGTCCAATAAGATACACAAATTATCTTGATTTTTCTGTCTTTGTTAAGATTTGACTTATGGCCTAGAATGTTATGTATTTTAGGGAAAGTTCCATGGGCTTATGAGAAGAGTGGGTATTCCTTAGCTTTTAAAAAAATCTGTTTTGACTTTGCAGAAATAGAAAAAATAATCCAAAAATTCATATGGAAACACAAAAGACCATGTGAAGCCAAAACACTCTTAACATACACAACTAGTGCAGGTGGGATCACAATCTCTGACTTTAAACTATACTACATGGCTATAGTAGCAAAAAAGAGCTTGGTTCCAGCACAAAAATAGACCTGAAGACCCGTGGAGCTGAATTGAGGACCCAGAGATACACAATGCATATATAGCCACCTGATTTTTGACAAAGGAGCTAAGCAGGCAAATTGGAGAAAAGACAGCCTCTTCAACAAATGGTGCTGGGAAAATTGGATTTTCACCTGCAGAAAAGTGAAAATAGACCTGCACCTCTCAAACTGCACAAAAGTTAATTTTAAATGGAAAAAAGACCTCAATGTAAAACCAGAAACCTTAAAATTACTGAAAAAAAAAAAAAAAGACAGGCAACATGCTCTAACACATAGGCATAGGAAAGCATTTCCTTAGTAAGACTCCAATTGCTCAGGAAATTGCAACAAGAATAGGCAGATGGGATTACATGCAATTAAATTAAAAAGCTTCTGTATAGCAAAGGAAACAATAGAGTTAAGGAAGAATCCACTGAATGGGAGAAAATTTTCACATCCTACACATCTGACAGAGGACCAATTTCTAGAATTTACAAAGAACTCATGAAAGCAATTCCCAGGACAACAAATCAATCCAATACATAAGTGGGCAAGAACTGAACAGACAGTCCTCAAATGAAGAAGTTCATAAGGACATGAAGCACATGAAAAAATGCTCAATACCCCTAGCAATTAGGGAAATGCAAATCAAGACAGCTCTAAGAGTCCACCTAATTCCAGTAACAACAGCAAAGGTCAATAAAACAAATAATAACAAATGCTGGCAAGGTTGTGGAGAAAAAGGAACACTCTTACACTGTTGGTACAACTGTAAATTGGTTCAACCACTTTGGAAATCAATATGGAGATACCTCAGAAAACAAAAAATAGAACTGCCATATGACCTAGCTATACCACTACTGGGAATATACACAAAGGGAGACAAGTCATACCACAGAGACATCTGCATTTCCATATTCAATGCAGCACTTTTCACAATAGCAATGATATGGAACAAGGTGCCCATCAACATAAGAATGGATATATATATATATATATATATATATATATATATATACACACACATACATATATATATACATCTATATACACACACACACACACACACACACACAATGGGATACTACTCAGCAATAAGAAATGAAATAATGTCATTCACAGCAAAAAGGAGAACATGATCTTAAGCAAACAAACACAAGCTCAAAGGGAGAAATGTGATATGTTCTCATTCATATATGGGAGCTGAATCATACTTAAAGGAAGAAAAAAATCCTATACATAAATTGATATATAAGAATGCACAATTAAACTTAGTGAAGAAGGGACAATGTACAAAGTAGAAAGAAAAAGGGAGGGAAGTAGCAGAGGGAAGCAAAGATTGCAGAAGGCAGAATGGGGAAGAGGGTCAGTGTGGAAGGAAGAATGAAGAGAGGATGATCTCAAGGTAAACAGTGCAATTGTATGAGTACATTGGAAAAACAGGGGACTATAACCCAAATATGCATTTCAGTTTTACTACATATTAACCATAAGTCTCCATAAACCTTGTGGGTTGATGAAAGTATTGCCAGAAGTGATGTAAAGAATGCATAATGGAAAAAGTCAATGCCGTATTACTGTGTACCCAATCATCATTTAAAATAAAGGGAGAAAAAAATCTGATTTTTAAAATCTTTTTTTTTTCTTCCTGCTGTTCTGGGGTAATTACAGTGCCATGGTGTAGTATCCATAGCCTTTTTCATATTTTTGCATGGAGACATTGAATTGCACAGGCTGCTTCTGGCCTGAGGCTCAAGACCTCCTGCCTCAGCTCCCAGAGACAATGGAATTTCAGCAGAGCAAGTTGATGAATGTCTTTTTCTTCTTGTTTTATACTTATTATCTTTTCATTGTTAATTTTTATTTCCTCACTTCCCTTTTTTCAATCTGTACCTTTTCTGTTTACTATACTTTAACTCCTTTGGGCTTACTACTTCTTATTGCTCTGCTTGTGTTTACCTAATTCTGTTTATATATCTTTTCTTTATCATGCAATCATTTTTATCTTTAGCTCATTTCCCTTCCCCTTAACATTCATCTTTTTCCCTTCTTTTACTTCATTCTTTAGGCATCCTCCTGTCTTCCATTTCTCTGCCTCTCCTTCTTATTTCAGGCAAATACTATTTATACCCTCACCCTAAGTATTTTGCACTCTTATAGTTTACTCAGTATTATTATTGTCATTCTCTCTTCTATGAGCATTGGTTGTACAGCAGTTAGAATTAAATGATTTTAAGTGTGTTTCTATATCTGGTTTGGTCAGATATTGTACATGTTGTAGTGGTTTGTCTTCCTCTCTGGGAGTGATGCTGTTGATTTTGATCTCAAAAAGAAACTACTCACTAAGAAGACCCCCAAATACAGTGAGAACTGATATACTCCTAAAGATGCAAAAAATACAAATAAGGAACACAAAAAATATGAAAAATCAAGGCAACACATCTCCAAAAGACCACAATTCTTGAAAAACTGAATCCAAACATACTGAAATGGTTGAAATATCAGACAAAGAATTTAAAAGTTTACTTGCAAAAGTGATCAGTAACTTCAAAGAGGACATAAACATGCAAATGAACAAAGTAAGGAAATCAATAAAGGACCTAGGTCAGAATGTCAACATGCAGAAGACAAAGTCAGCAAAATTGATGAGAAGTTCAGCAAAGAAATTGATATTTTGAAAAATAAGCAAACAGAAATGTTGGAAATGAAGAACTCCATAAACCAAATTAAAAAATCACCAGTAGACTAGATGAAGCAGAAGATTGAATATCAAGGATGGATGTTAAGGTTGAGGAAATACTACATTCAGATACCAACAAAGAAACAAACTAAAAGAACATGACCACAATTTTCAGGAACTTTGGGACATGACCAAGAACAAACCTAATAATCCATGTGGTAGGAGGAGCTGAGATAAAAACTAAAGACACAAAAAACTTATTTAGTGAAATTATAGCAGAAAATTCCCCAAATCTGGTGAAAGAAATGGACATCCAACCACAAGAGGCATTTAGAACACTAAGCAGACATGACCAGAAAAGAACTTCCCCATAACACATAATAATTAAAATTCCAAGATTAAACAATATTAAAAGCTGCAAAAGAAAGACACCAATTCACTTATAAAGGAAAATAGATCAGAATCACCTCAAAAATGTCAGCACAAACCTTGGATTCTAGGAAAGGATGGAAAGATATACTTCAAACCCTAAAAGTAAATAATCATCAACCAAGATTATTATATCCAGCAGTTATTATTTAAAATTGAAGGAGAAATAAAGACATTCCAAGGCAAGCACACACTAAAGACCCCAACACAATAACCAGCAAACTTCTCTCAGTAATAATCCTAAATATAAATAGTCTTAACTCTCCAATTAAAATACATAGATTAGTGACTGGATTTAAAAATCAAGATCCAATAATTTGTTGTCTGCAAGAAACACATCATACAAGAACCCCACAGACTCAAGAGAGGATAGATATTTCTGTACCAAGCAACTGGAAGCAAAAAAAAAAAAAAAAAAAAAAAAAAAAAAAAAAAAAAAAAAAAAAAAAAAAAAAAAAAA
>VMDO01016204.1:0-21886 GCA_007922755.1 Pedetes capensis | reverse complement strand
TCAGACAAAGAATCAACAAAGAAACTTCAGAGTTAAACACCTCAATAGATCAAATGGACTTAACAGACAGATACAGAATATTCCACCTAAAAACTACAGAATACACATCCATCTGGTTTTACATTGTAAGTGTTTATTGGAAATTTTACATATTATTGATAGTGTATGCATATGATTTCAGGCTATTCATGCTACCCTTTCAATTTTGCCTCAGGAACTGAAGCAGCTATAAATCATTGCAGGAGAGAACCTATAGAAAAAGAGTCATCCATAAGACTTCTGGAGTCATTCAGCGCTAGATGATAAGTGGCAAAGGATGAATACTGTAGAAAAATATCAAAAGAGGAAAATGTGAAAATACTGAGAAAATAAAGCAAAACAGGAGATAGCCCTATCCCTAGGAGCATGTTTAGACTAAACTGAAAATAATCTACCACGAGCTAGTTCTCTAGGTCTTACCTAATGAGATACACTAATCTCACTGATGAATTGCATTTATTTTACAATCAGTTTTGCTTTATTATTGTCATTAGGTGCCATCAAATCAGTGTCTGATTCATATTGACCCTACGTACAACAGGCAAAACAATATTGTTAATGCTTCTCTGCTATTCATAGAGTTTTCAATGGCTTATTTGGGGGGAGGGGAACAGGGGAGTGGGTTTCCAGTCCTTCTCTCAAGTCTACAGCACCTAGTGTTCCCAGGCAGTCTCCCATCCAAGTTCTAACCAGGATCAACCCTGCTTAGCTTCCAACACCTGACGGGATTGGATGCCACAGTGATATGGCTGCAGGCTTTGCTCTATTAAGGACACATTCTTATCCCTAGTTTTTCCAACTGTAACAGATCCTCTCTGGAGTGAACTAAGTTGTCCAAAGTTTCCACGCAAATGTCATATAAACCTTGGAAGATAACTCAGATGAGAAATATGTATTCAGATTCAGATTTGCCTTCTTGTCCAAAGTCAGATAGTCTGACCAGTAGAAGAGCTACTGGGATTGAGAAAAGGTAATGCAGAAAGTACTGGTATGAAAGAGTCTAAAACTCTCATACATATTACCATGCATCCCAGATTTTTCCAACCTGAGTCTTTTATATAACATTTCAATTTTGTGATGAGATATTCTTGCATATACCTTACCATATGACTAGATCAGACAACATCCAGTTCATGATGGTAAGCTCAGGCCAAATGTCCACCTGAGGTTCAGGTTTAAGCATTCTGTCTTTAACACAGCAATACAGAAGTTACTTCACAAAAGAATAGTTATCTGAAGAAGACTGTATAAACTTTCTTCCAAAATCCTAGAGGTCTGCATTATGATTCCACTGTTGGCTCTATGTAGCATCCTTGTTTTCCATGAATCCATTGTGTATTATTGGATTTTCTGGATCATGAGGTCCAAATGGTAGTGACACTACTATTGAAACTTGAACTTTGTATATACCCTTCTCTGCTTGAAACTGGAACTCTTATGAATGGCTCTGTAGATCAATTGAAACAGCACACATAATTATGGTATATGTTTCCTCCAAGATCCAATGTGACATATAAAGCACTATGCCTCTGTTTTTTGGTAGAGATTGTGAAGTGAAGCAATTTATCTTTCACCTTGGAAGATAAATGTCAACATTCTGCAGACCATTGAGAGGCCAGAAAATTCACTGGGATGGAAAGCACCTAGATTTTTCATCTCCCACTGGTTCACATCAACTTACCAAGGAGTCTAAAGTATTTGCTACTTTCTGATCATCAGATTCAATCAATGTAGTGCTATCAATGTAGTAGCCAAATTTTATGATTTGGATATGAAAAATTCAATATTCTCATATGTTGAAGGCTTGATCTTAAACACTATGTCCAGTGGTTGGCTTTTCAGAAAATGATTGGATCATGAGGGCTCTGATCTAGTCAATGGATTAATTTGATGGCCTTTTGGGAGGTGGTGAAAACTAAGAGATGGTGCCTACTTGGAAAAAGTGGGTCACTGGGGGAGTGCTCTTGGAGGGTACAGTTTGTCCCAGGACTTTCCTTCTTTCTCTCTCTGCTTCATGGATGCCATGAGTTCAACAACTTTTATCTGCCATACCTTTCTACCATGATGGTTCTGCCTTATCACAGGCTGAAAAGCAATAGATCCAGTCAATTATGTACTGAAACCTCTAAAATCATGAGCCAAAACAAATATTTCCTCATTTTAAGTTGTTTATGTCCGGTATTTTGTCACAGCCAGAGTAATTATGGAATGTTAAGACAATCAAGATCCCTGAAGACTATTATCACACAGATCAGAATTGACCTAGTCCTGAGTCAGTACTGTGAAAGTATTCTGTTAGGCCTTCCAAGTCTAAGAAAACTAGTTTTGATGATCTTGCAAGTTGGTATGAAGAAAAAGTCATTAGCCAATTTAATAGTTGCATGCCAAGATGGTTTTCTCTAATAAGAGTCCAAACATGGCAAATAAGTTGAAATTGTAGACACCTCTTAATTTAATTAAATTCATGACAGTTATAGTCATTCCCCAAGATTCATTTGACATTTGCACAAGTCAAACAGGTAAGTTAAATGGAGTTATGTGATAACTCATGATTAAGTATTTGATGTCACTAATGTCTATAATTTGATCACAGGTGCAGCATTGTTTCTATGTCATTATCTTCACAGAGGGGAAGGTCCAAAGACCTATACCTAGCCCTCCGTATAATAATGACCCTCTTCATCATGGGCAAGAAAGCCAGTGTGGGAATTCTACCACTTGGTAAATATGTTCATTTCATTTACACATTCCAAGGCTAGGAAATTAACCACAAAGTGGATTGTGGACCAAATGGGCCAATTGTCATAAGCATTAGGTTAAGACCTCATTTATGATGGACCATAGTAATATTTTAAGTACCCAGGAATTTGCATCAGTTCAGAACCCATGTCTACTAACACCCGAAAGCCTGATTATTTCCATTTTCTTAATGTACAACCAATCTAGTAAAATGTCACAAATCTCCCGGCTGAAGGTATAAGGGAAGATTTGTAGTATGTACTTTCAGGGTTCTCCTGAAATTGACCTTGAAGCCCCTTTCAATCTAGGTGCTCTTGGTATATGCATTGATTAGTTTAGGAAACTGGATGAAAAGCCACAATTCTGAACTGTGATGACTCAAGTTAAGCTTTGGCTATAAGATCTATAGTTTTTACCATTATATGTATCAAGAAATACTCTGATAGGAAGCTTATATATTTTTGCTCCTAGGGAAACTGTTACCCATTAGCCACTGCCAGAGATCTCTGATGGTCACAGCATGCTGATAGAACCCTGCTATATACCTTGTCTTTGGTAGTTAAGAGCTGCCACTTAGGCTCTGCTACTCTGGAATCCCATCCTCTCTCCTGAAATCAGTGAATACTCCTAAGTGGGGAGTGTCCCCACAGTCACGCATGCTCTACAAAAACTATCAAGCAGAACTTTTCAATGATCCAGGTTCTCCCTTTACTAAGATATTTCTCAATTCCTTAGTAAAGGGAATTTTTTGTCTTCTCATAGAATGCAGTTGGAGATTGGGTGTATTGCATATGTTGAATTCACTCTTTAATCTTTGTATTACTTCCTCCATATCATAACAAGGAAGTTCTACCACCTCTATGCCATTAAAAAGTAACTCAGTGGACTGGGGATGTGGCTCAGTGGTAGAGTGCTTGCCTCACATGCGAGAGGTCCTAGGTTCAATCCTTAGCCCCCACAAAAAAAAAGTAACTCATTGAGTTCAATATTCAGTCAGTCAAGTAGATGGTAGAGCCACCTCCAGTTGTATAAACTGACCTGTTAAGTCCAGAACCGCTAATATATGCACCAGTATTAATTAAATTAGCATAATCTAGTAGTATATTCTACCCTCATTGGCCCAACACCCTCAGAATCCATTCCCACACATCAGTTGTGAAGTTCTGCTGATGTATGTTAGCAAAGTCTTGCAGTTCTTTTCATGTGTAAGCTACTTCCTTCTGGGTCATACTGCACACTTCTCCTGGAGCACAATAAGATTTGACTTCAGGATGTAGTTGTGGAAGATTTTGAGGAAAATAAATAAATATCCCCTTTAAGGCATCTGTCCCAGATGAGGTTACTATAAAATTTTCAAGCAAAGAAGACTAGTGTTGTTAGACATTAGAGAACAAGAGACTCCATGGCAAGGAAGGTTTGGTGTGACTTAATGGTTCAACATTGTCCGTTCCAGTCTAGGTCCAACCAGATGTTCCCTTTCCAAGTTTCAGAATTTCATGATTGCATTATTTACCAATCAATACTTTAACTTTCATTTAAGAAAGTTGCTAAAACTGTATATTCAACTTTCACTGTGTTTCAGCAACCACAACAATTAAATTTTGTGTTTGATTTTCAACAGTAACAGTAGCAGCAACCCTGTAGCTACAAAATATAAGAGCTTCTTTTAGAGCTTCCATGGAACTTCTCTGGTTTTCAGACCTTGACTTGAGCTGAGAGTTAAATGAACTAAGTTTGTCTTTTTTTTTTTTTTTCCTGTAAGCATTCACGTGCACTCAGATGAACCCAACCCACATCACAGACATGAGCATTATTACTGCCATAACAGGATGGGGGGCTCTAAGGCACTTTCTTCAACTGGTGCTTCGCAATCAACCACAATGATAACTTGAGTAATTATGATTGGTATCATCACATGCTACTGATTATTAGTACCCACTTCCAACTGACAAAGAGCTCAGCACTGAACTGAAACTAAGAGTAGGACCAAACTAATTATAAAATTCAATATTTGTAGGTCTATGTCCTAAGACCATTCCAAGTACCAATTCTATGTCAGTCAGATCTAATCAAGAGACAGAAGCCACATGATGAATTGAACAGGGAAAGTTTACTATAAAGAATTTGAGATATAATAGAAGATTGGCCTAAGAGGGAATTGGCTAAAAATGAGTAAAGAAAATTCTAAAGAATAGAAGAACAGCAGATATAAGGAGCAATAACTACTCTTAAGACTGAGTTAGAGTACCAAAGAAGAAATATATCTGGAAGAGCTTCTCCACTCTCCACCATTATGACAACTGACAAGGGCAAAGATACAAACATCACTAGAAAGGGCATAGCCATAGCTCACAGAATGCAGAGAAATTTGCCAAAGCTGCAAGCAAGCAAGATCATGCAAGTATGTGCCAGGGGAAGCCATTTATAGGGAAGCACTGCACTGCAGATACACACAAGGGGTGCCAAAGAAAGCCATTCATGGAGGTGCTGAGCTGTGCATTGCTAGAACCAGGCATGGTGTGTGTGCTAATTAATTAGCTAATTAGCATGTGTGCTAATAGAGCTGGGCATTATATAAGACACATGCATTGAAATAAGCCTTAAGAGATTGTGCTACTGCAGAAGCCACACACACTATGGAGTCTGCCCAGAGAAGCACACTAGAACCAGGAAGAGAACCCCCTCTTTCATTAATGTCCCACCATTGCCATCTACCAATAAGAGTTACCATCATGTCAGCTGACAAAGAAAAAATATTCATAGATTCCTACTCCATTAGCATAGAACAGCCCAGGAAATGTGGATTTGGAGCTTAGAAGCAAATAATGGATAACTGGCAAAGTTAAATTGTGAAGCACTAACATCCTCACAGTATTATATACTCTAACATACAAACATGGATTTAGTACACTATTTTGTTTATTTAGCCCTTTAGTTTCTCTAAGTGATGTGTTCTAGTTTTCTTCATGGAGGTATTGAACATCTTTTGTTAGATATATTTTGAGTTATTCAATGATTTTGGTGCTACTATAAAGTGGCCTTTTATTTCACTTTGTCATTTCTGTTTATTTATAAAAATGCAATATAATTTTTGAATATTAACTGTTTATGTGGCAAACTTTCTAAACACTCTTACTAATTCTAGTAACTTGTACAGTAGATTTCTAGGATTTTTTTCATCTGCTGTAACTGAAATTTTGTACTTGTTAGTTAATATGCCCTTGTTTCTCCTTTCACCACTCTGACAACCACCTTTCCGAACTCTACTTCTATGAGTTCAACTATTTTGTTGTTAGGTGCGGTTGAGTCAGATCTGACTCATAGTGACCCTATGTACCACAGGTGAAACACTCCCCAACACTGTCATGCCTGGCACTATGTCAGTACTTATCTGCTATTTATAGGGTTTTCAATGCTAGATTGTTTCAGGAGTGGGTTGTCAGGTCCTTCTCCCTGGCCTGCAGCACCTGGTATTCCCAGGTGGTCTCCCATCCAAGGACTAACCAGGCCAACCCTGCTTAGCTTCTGAGATCAGGTGGGATTGGATGCCAGGGTGCTATGGCTGCAGACTCAACTACGTTAGATTCCTCATACAAATAGAATCATGTCGTATTGTCCTTCTGTGCTTGGGTTATTTCACTTAACATAATGCCACTCAGATTCTTTCATATAATTGCAGATGACACAGTTTCCTTATTTTTTAAGGCTAACATTCTATTGTATGTATATACCATATTCTTTTAATCCATTCACCCATCAATAGACATTTAGGATATCTAGTCTATTCTTAATAATGTTGCAATGGACATAGCAGGGCAGATATCACTTTGAGATCCTAATTTCAATTCCTTTGATTATATACACCAAAAGTTGGATTGCTAGATCACACAGGAGTTCCATTTTCAATTTTTTGAGGAATCTCCATACTCTTTTCAACAGTGACTTCATTAATTTACATTCCCACCAACAATGTACAAGAATTCCCTTTTCCCCACATCCTCACCAACACTTGATATATTTTGTCATTTTGAAAGTAACTATCCTACCAGATGTGAGGTGATATCACATTGTTTTAATTTTCATTTCTCTGATGATTAGAAATATTAAGCACTTTTCATATACTTATTGATTATTTGTCTATCCTTTTTTGTAGAAATATCTATTCAGATCCCTTTCCCATTTTTCATTGGGTTGTTTTGTTGCTATTTAGTTGTTTGAGTTCTACATATATTTTAGATCATAGTCTCTTATCAAATGTATGCTTTGCAAATTTTTTCCCAGTCTTTATGTTGTCTCTTCGCTCTGTTAATTGTTGCCTTTGCTGTGTAGAGCTTTCAGTTTGATATACTCCTATTTATTTTCACTCTTTTTGCCTATAACTTTCTGGGTAATAGCCACAATAATCACTGTCCAGAACGATGTTGTCAGATAAGAGGCTTAAAACCCATAAACTCTAGTAGACCTTTATTGCAGAGAAGCTGCCCGGGCTGTCTCTAACAAAGGAGAGAGCAGCAGCCAGGAGAGGAAAGGGTGAGGATTTTATGGGCTTTAGGTGGGAGGGGGAAGGGAAGATTAACATCACCTCAGGATAGATAGGAAGAGGGTGCATAAAGGGTTCTGATAGGCTGGAAGAGGGAAAAGAAAGTAGTCATCAATTGCCAGGCCCCAGGGCAGATTTTGAGTTAGGTTTTGACAGGCAGTTTTGGCAGGCTTTTTGAGAACTGAGGCATAATGAATAGAAGAAGGCACCACCTTATAGAAAGGTGCCATTTTGTAACAGGTCCTGCCTAACAGATGTCATGGAGTTTTTCCTTATGTTTTCTTTTAGCAGTTTTCCTGTTTCTGGTCTATGTTTGAACCCTTTATCCACCTTGTTTTAATTTTTTTATTTGGAGTAGGATAGACTAATTTCATTCTTCTGTATGTGGATATCCAGTTGTCCCAACACTAATCATTATAGAGACTGTCCTTTCACCATTGTATGTTCTTGGTATCTTTGTCAAAAATTATTGACAGGGAAATGTGAGCAAAGTCACATGTGTCACTTCTGAGAAAAAGTATTTGTTGTTGTTGTTGTTAGGTGCTGTCGAGTCGGTATCCGACTCATAGCGACCCTCATAGGGTTTTCAATGGCTGAGTGTTTCAGGATTGCCTTGGGAGTGGATTGCCAGGCCCTTCTCCCATTTTTGTGGTGCTGGGAATTGAACTCAGGACCTCAGAGACTGCAGCGCAGCGATCTACCCACTGAGCTAAATCCCAGCCGAGAAAAAGTATTAAGAACCAATTATTAGTTCATCACTCCATTCTTTTCCCTAAGTTCAAATATCAGATGTATCTCAGTTTAAAGCCTTTCCATAGCATTGGGGCTGAAATAAAGACTAAGTAGTAGGAAAGCCACAGCAGTTTCAGTGGACATGCAGCATGAGAAGTGAATATTTTTGTTAGTCATTGAAATTTTGGGTTACTTGTCATCACAGCACAACTTGGTCTAAGCTGACTGATAAATTCATCTTGCTCTTCTGTAGGTCTAAAACCACTCTTCAACTCTGAGCTGCCTTCACTTTTCCCTTAAATAACATAGATCTTACCAAGAGTAAGCTATTTTGTGAGATCACTTCCATTTGTGGAACTCAAAAAATGTCCCAAATCATTTTTTTCCTCCTTTAGAACCATCCTGAATACTCACTCTTCTGGGAGTCAATGCAAAGCCTTCTCCACTTGAGTCCAGCAAAGCTTACCAATCAATCATAGTCTTTATGTCTTTCCTGCGTTTTTGAATATAGTAAGTGAATTGTCCCCAGGGAAAATAAAGCAGAAAAAGAGAAATGACAATGGATTGAGAAGGGAACGAAGAGAGGACTGTGGTCTTGGCTATTCTCCCAAAACTTGACTATAAAGAGAAAGAAAGACAAGGAAATAGTTGGAGAATCAAGTAGCCTAGACCATATATGCTTTTTCATATTCTCCAGATGGTTAGTTTCCTTCAGTCCCATTGCAAAAGACTAAGTTCTCATTTATAGAGGTAAATCAAAATTTTGGTTTCACTCCCTCTTTTGTCTTACACAGAATCTGTTTCTTTAGCACAGAAAGTCTTTCTCTGCCACTTTTAGGACAACCTGGTTGGTCTTAGGGAGGCCAATTACCTTTGCAGGAGGAAGGGCTACTAATTCTGCCCATTTCATTTTTAAGTAGAAAAAAAAAAGAGAAGAATGAAAGATAACAAAATTAAAGGAAAGAGTGGAACATTATGTCTGTGAAATAGGAGAAAAGAGCCTGAGCTGATACCTGCAACAGTAGTGACAGGAGTAAATGTCTTCATAGTGTTATGAAAATTCAGAGTTCTGTGCACCTCAGTATATGTATGCACACACACACACTCACATTCAGAATCAGAGAGCTACCAGAGGCAGACAAGTCCTGTACAAAGCCTCCTGATCCCTGCTTCTTAATTAGTACAGGAATTTGTGGTCAGGAACTTTCTATACTCCACTTTCCTCAAGCCAGACCTCTCTTGGTACCAGCCATGTCACTAGCCACTCTGTCCTGGGACCAGTGGCCACTTTGGCCCTGGCCAATACTACCCGCCTCACAAGCAGTGAACAATTCCTGACTGTCTAGGGCTCCTTCTCACCTCTCCTCCCCAGGGTCCACCTGGCACAAGATCCCAGTGGTTTGATGAAAGAAATACAAGTCACAAAAATAACCAGGAGCTCTCCTCACGACTGAGGGAGTAAAGAGGAGAAAAACTTAAGCAATTTCTCACCAGAGCCCAGTGGATAGCAGGATATTTTGACTTTTAATCACTACCTGTCTTTACCTCTCTCTGTCATATTACTGACAAAGAGACAAAGTCATCTTTTCCTGTGGCCTGTTGGGAGGCTTCTCATCTTCAGTTACTGGAGACAAATCTTCCAGCAAGAATACTTTGTGACTAGCATCCTGACATGAAAGTCAGAAGATACGTCAGGCCCAGAGCAGTTCTGCTCAGTAAGGTAGGTAAAAGGTACCCAGAAGCACATAGATATATTTAATTGAGAGGGATTTGCATAGATATCTGGTGCAAGTTCCTCATTTTACACAGCAGAATACAGATTAGGAAAGTGTCTTACTCAAAGTCAGACACTGCTACCTCCAGTCAGGCAATGGCTGAGTTGGAAGCTTGAGTCTTTTGCCTTTCATTCATCTGGGATCTTCCTGGTATGTTCCTTTATATAACAAGTTCTGGACACACAAAAAAGTTAGTCTTTTATTTTAAAATGCATTACTGGCTGCAGAGGCCGATGAAAAGTAGGAAAGATATTTCCTGGAAGATGGAAATTGAAAAGAAAAGAGAATAGAGAAATAGAAAGTTAATATTTTTATTTCTTCTGGCCATGGCATACTTGGTTTTAGAAAGGGATTTAACAATGAGACTTTTTGCTTCACTGAAATCCTACCACCCAGACTAAGTGTGATAAAAACAGAAAAGGAGTGATATAGTAATTGACGTGGCTGGGAGGGCCCAGAGACACTTCTAACACTTCAGTCCCTCAACATGTATGGTGGTCCCTGAAGCATGGTGACAGAACATGTAGGAGGCCATTCCATACTCTTTGAAAACATCACCCTGATGAAAGAAATACAAGTCACAAAATACAGCCAAGAGCTCTCCTCATGACTGAGGGAGTAAAAAGGAAAAAAGGAAGAGAAAAACCTAAACAATTTCTTACCAGAGTCCAGTGGATAGCAGGATACTTTGACTTTTAACCACTATCTGTCTGTACCTGTCTCTGGGCATATTACTAAGAGACAAAGTCAGCTTTTCCTGTGGCCTGTCGAGTGGCACTCTTGGATTTTAGGTCTGGGGAATTTCAAGAGGGCATCTGTCCAGTCCACGTACCCAAGTGGAATCAAATTGCTGAAATATCTTACAACAGCAGGAAAGAAATCACACAAAAAATTCTTCATTAGAAGTTCAACTACCTGCTGGGTGCAGTGGCGCATGCCTGTAATCCCAGCGGCTCAGGAGGCAGAGGCAGGAGGATCACAAGTTCAAGACCAGAGTCAGTCTGTGTAACTTAGTGAGACCCTGTCTCAAAAAAGTAAAAAAAATGGGCTGAGGGTACAGCTCAGTGGTCCAGCACTTGCAGAGCATGCAAGCACAAGGCCCTGGGTTCAACCCCCAGGACCACAAAAAGAAGAAGAAGAAGGAGGAGGAGGAGGAAGAAGAGGAAGTGGAGGAGGAGAAGGAGAAATTGTTGTTCAACTACCTTTGCCCCAGGGCTTTTCTCTTACTTGAGTGTAGTTTTTCCTTTACCTTTTCACAGAAAACAAAGGTAAGTCAATAGTTCCTTGAAAGTCTTTAAGCCTTTTTAAAATCAGATATAGATGGGAAAAAATACACATTAAGAGAAACCGCTTAAAAGAAAAAATGTCCATCATTCTGTTATCTAATAGAGAAATCATTTATATTTTTAAAAATTCTATGTGAGTCTTTACACACATAGAAATTTTTTTGACTATATGTTATGGCCTATATGGTTTACAAAAGTATTTCTTTCATTACTGAATTTTACAAGTGAATGTTAAGGCTTAAAAAACTAATTTTTCCTAGATGATACCTCTAGAATGTGTAGGCTAGGATTCCAACTAAAATTCTTACTCTAATGTTAGTGCTTTCTACTTCAGTGGTAGCCTACGCAGAACTGAAGAGACCACTGACTGAGTGTGAAAGCCAAGGAATTTTGGAGTGCAATTTAGGTTAACTCCCTTACTAGAGAAGTTGCCCATGACTCCCAAACCACACAAGCCTCAGTCTTAGCAATCAATTAAAGCCCAGCAAGAGTGGTAGACTAGGAAACATACAAAACTACTTCAGACAGCTAATTCTAGTCCCAGCCTTGACATTGTTTTGCTATAAGGCCTTAGGCAACACATTCTCTTCATTTGCGAAATGAAAGGGTTAAAGCCGGTTAAGAAAATGTTCTGCTTTATGGTTTAAATACAAAATGATTCCTCCTCAGGTGGTGGTACTACTTTGGGAGGCTCTGGAACTTTAGGAGGTGGAAATGTAGGTAAGGAAAAATAGGTCACTGGGTGGGCTTTGAGGCTTTTCCCAGGCTTCTGGTTCTGGTCAACCTCTCTCTGCTTCCAGTTGCTGTCATGGGAAAGTCCTCTGCCACAGGCTCTGCTGCCAGAGCCTTGGCCATGCCTTCTCTACCTCTCTGGACTGAGACCCTTTGAAACCTTGAGCAAAAATAAATCTCTCCTCTCTTAAGTTGTTCGATCAGGTATTCGGTCACAGCAAAGCAAAAGCTGACATATCCTTATCTATTATGTGTCTATGCAAACAACAACAACAATGATCTTGCTATTCTGAGAAAGAATCACTTTCCCAGGAGCCTCCCACACCTTACCAAAGGAAGACTTGCCAGGCTTTGCCACTGGGCAATTCCCCTTGTTTTGACTCCAGGACCTACTGATACATTTACTAAAGCTGATGAATTAGGATGAAGGCATAGCAGTCATGGTGAAACAATGCTTATAGGCAGAGAAGGGCAAGTGAGGAGATTGTGTTTAAAGAGACATTTCTTTATCCTAAGTTTTCTGTTCTGGTCTTTAGGTGAGGAGGTTTACAACCTGTGAGAAGAAAACTCATATTCACTGAGAATGACTTAGATCAATGTCCCTCCAGGCGGAGAACCACTGATTTTAATTGAAGGACAGGATCTTTAAGCAACCATGAAAAATGTCAGCCGTATTACTGAGTTTGTCCTTCTGGGTCTTTCCAGTGACCCTGAGGTCCAGACCATGCTATTTGTGCTGTTCCTGGTGATTTATCTCCTGACTCTTATGGGGAATCTAGTGATGATCCTGGTGACACGTGTTGATTCTCACCTCCACAAGCCCATGTACTTCTTCCTTGGACATTTATCCTTCCTAGATCTCAGCTTCTCCTCAACCATTGTGCCCAAGATGCTACAAAATTTCCTTTCTCAGAAGAAAAGCATCTCAGTGTGGGGTTGCAACATCACCCAAAGTTTCTTTTTCACTCTTTCTGGGGGAACAGAAGCCTGTTTGCTCTCTGCCATGGCCTATGATTGCTATGCTGCCTTTTGCCACCCTCTGGTCTATACCATGGTCATGAGAAGACCTTTCTGCACTATTGTTGTAAGTACAGCTTGGGCAGTGGGATTTCTGATTTCTTTACTGAATTGTCTGTTGGTCCACAAGTTATATTTCTGCTGTTCCAACATCATCCCCCACTTCAGCTGTGAGCTGCTTCAACTCTTCCCTCCATCCTGCACTGATCCCACTGTCAACAAGATTCTTTTAGACGTGTCATGTGTATTTCTGGGGATACTGACTCTTTCCCTGATCCTCTTCTCTTATTCCAGAATCATTTCTGCCATACTGAACACCCATTCCTCTGAAGGGAAAGGCAAAGCCTTCTCTACATGCTCTTCTCACCTCACTGTGGTTCTTTTGCTCTATGGGACAGTTTTTTACACATACCTAAGTCCCACATCAGGCTCAGTATTGGCACGAGTGGTCTCTGTCCAATACAGTGTGATCACATCCTTCTTAAACCCATTCATCTATAGTCTGAAGAACCGGGAAGTAAAAACAGCACTGCAGAGGACACTGAGGCAACAAAAGTGTGCTTTAGGGTAAGAAAAAGTTATGTGACTCTGTTTAGGAAACAGAAAAATCATCTCTAAAGGAGAAAGATTGTTGATCTTGGGGAAATTGCATTTCAATTAAATTCAAGTATTTGGCCAACAAAGTAAATAAACTTACACAAAAACTGAAGCTTAGCTGAAAGCAGTGGCACATGCCTATAATCCCAGCGATTCAGGAGGCAGAGGTAGGAGAATCACAAGTTCAAGGACAGAGGCAGCCTGCACAATTTAGTGAGACCCTGTCTCAAAATAAAAAGTACCAAATGGACTGGGAGTGCAGCTCAGTGGTAGAGTGCTTGCAAATCATGTACGAAGCCCTGGACTAACCCCCCAAATACTACAACAAAAAACAAACAAAATAAAACAAAAAAAAGCTAAGGCTTGGGGAGAAGAGTTTGATGTATGGGCTCCTACTCAGCAGCCCTTTGCAAAATAACCTTAGAAGTGGGTCTTGGCTATGTCTGAGGATATCTCCAGGCCTAGATAGACAAACTCTGTTAGAGCAAAACAGAATCTCTGGCCAAATTGCTGATTTCTTTCCTTGGGATTTTTGTAAAGGTTCACAATACAGAAAGGGATTTACAACAAAGAAGAGAGTGAAGAGTTGTGCGTAGATAGATAGATTCACAAAAAAGAAACCAGTAGAAAGGAAACCATTGGTGGGGAGGGAGGCAATGGGGGAGAAGGTATGAGGGGGTAAGGCAGAAGTTAACATGAGCAATGTACAATGAAATGCACATGTGGAAATGTTCTAATGAGACCTATTAAGATGTATAGTAAAAATTAATTAATAAAAGGAAAGAGGGAGGCAAACATAGTGCTTCAGAATGGAGACATTCAGAACATCTATTTACCTGGCCCATTACACCCTCTGGCATGAAATGGCCAATGCGTCTGCATATGGGCCTGAAAAAGTGAGAAGGAAAAATTAGTGGATTATACGTTGAAAAATCAGTATAACATGCCTATTGTATTTTTCCTAAGCAATCTTACTAGGGCTTTACATTTAAAATTTTAGTATTTGCATGTGATCTAGGTACATACTATATACCAGTATAAAGAGAAGGGAAGAGTGGACATAAATAATTATAGAAGCTAAATTAAAAGATACATAATGAGATATACCATTATATCTACTTAATTAACAAACACCAATACATAATAACCTATTGAGAAACTTTGAACAAGACATAAATAAATGGGAAGGAAAACACTTTTTATAAAAGGGTAGACTAATTCTTGTAAAAGTATTAACTAACAAACACCAATACATAATAACCTACTGAGAAACTTTGAACAAGACATAAACAAATGGGAAGCAAAACATTTTTTATAAAAGGGTAGACTAATTCTTATAAAAGTGTTAACTGTTCCTAATTTATGTACTCAGTATAATTTATTTCAAATTCCAGAATACTTTTTTATGAATTAAAAAAGTTGTTCCTAAAAATTTTATAGAAGTAAATGGATCAATAAATTCCAAGCTACTCTTGAAGAAGGGCTGGGATTTAGCTCAGTTGGTAGAGTGCTGCACTGCAGTCTCTGAGGTCCCGAGTTCAATTCCCAGCACCGCAAAAATGGGAGAAGGGCCTGGCAATCCACTCCCAAGGCAATCCCCCCAAAAAACAGTCAGCTATTGAAAACCCTATGAGGGTCGCTATGAGCTGGATACCAACTCGACGGCAACTAACAACAACAACAACAACAACTCTTGAAGAAGAACAAATTGGGAGGTCTTCCTATACCAGGTATCATCAAGACTTATTATACAACTACATAATTAAGACCTTCTATTATTGACAGATGGGAGAAGGATGTGGCAATCCGCTCCCAAGGCAATCCCAAAACAATCAGCCATTGAAAACCCTATGAGGGTCACTATGAGTTGGATATGACTCAACAATACCTAACAAAAACAACATTATTGACAGAGGGCTGGGGTTTAGCTCAGTTGGTAGAGTGTTGCTCTACACTCTCTGAGGACCCTGGTTCGATCCCTAGCACTGCAAAAACGGGAGAAGGATGTGGCAGTCCACTCCCAAAGCAAGCCTGAAACTATCAGCCATTGAAAACCCTTTGAGGGTCACTGTGAGTCGGACCCAACTCAACAGCACCTAACAACAACAACATTATTAACAGAGAGATTGACACATACTCCAGTGGGAAAAAAAAGAGAACCCAGAATAGACTTCAAATAGGTATGTGAACACTTGAATATGACAGAGGTAGCAAGGTAGACCAATGAGTTCAAGGTAGTCTTTTCAATAGATAGTGCTAGGGCAATTAGCTATCCATGTAGAAAATTAATGTAATTTTATCCTTGCCCAGTTCCAGTTAGATTGAAGTACTAAATGTGAAAGGTAAACTTTAAATATTTTATAAAATAATGTAGGACAAAGAATTCATAGCAAGGGAGAATTTTTTGTAGTATAGATTTTTATTACATTATGTATTATATTTATTTAATTTTAATGGACAAATAATTGTATGTTTTGTGGGGTACAATGTGATATTTTGATCTATGTAGAATAAGGGAGATAGGAGAACTGATGCTTTTGAATTATAGTGCTGGAGATGAATACTGAATATACCATGGACAGCCAAAAGAACCAACAGATCTGTCCTAGAAGTGTAACCAGAGTGCTCCTTGGAAGCGAGGATGACTGGATCACATCTTATGTATTTTGGACATGTAGTCAGGAGGGACCAATCCCTGGATGAGGACACCATGTTGGAGAGAGTGGCAGGTCAATGAAAAAGAGGAAAACCCTCAACTAGATGGATTGACAGAGTGTCTGCAACAATGGGCTTAAACATAAGTAAGACCATGTGCCTGGCACAGAATCAGGGAGAGTTTCCTTCTGTTGTACATAGGGTTGCTATGAGTCGGACCCAACTTCACAGCACCTAACAACTACAAATACATAGTATGAAGAATCAATAAAACTAGTTAACATATCTATCATTTCACCAACTTACCTTTTTTGTGGTAAGAGAGAACATTAAAAATCTATTGTTCTAGTATTCTGAAATATCTAATATTTTATTATTAATTGTGATCACCATGTAGTGAAATCACCATGCAGTGATCTCTAAAGCTTATTCCTATAAAAATCTTTGTACCTTTTGATCAACATCTTCCCTATTCTTCCTCATTCCCCCAGACTCTGTCATGTGATTGATTTTTTTATATTTCACATATAAGTAAGATCATATGGTATTTGTCTGTCAGTGCTTGGCTTATTTCACTTAGCATAATATCTTCTAGGTTCATCTAAGTTGTTGCAAATGACAGAATTTCCTGCTTTTTTAAGGCTGAATTGAGGCTGAGGCAGGAGAATCACAAGTTTGAGGCTAGTGGCAACCTGTGCAACTTAGCAAGATCCTATCTCAAAAAAAATTTTTTTTAAGGGGTTGAGGGTACAATTCAGTGGTAGAGCTCTTGCCTAGCATATGTGAGGCACTGGGTCCTACCCTCTAATACTGAAAAAAAAAGGCTGAATTTTATTCCACTGTGTATATATGCTATGTTTCAAAAATTCATTCCTCTTGATGGGTACATTGGTTGTTTCCATATATAGTCTATTGTGAATAATGGTGTAAGGAAGATGGGAGTAGACATCTCTTTGACATAGTAACTTCATTTTCTTTGGATATATACCCAGAAATGGGATTGCTGGATCATATGATAATTCCATTTTTAACCATACTATTATGTGTCCATATGTGGAAACGCCAGACTATTTTCCAAAGTGGCTGTACTAATTTACGATACCGCCAACAGTTTGTATACCATGGTTCCTTTTTCTCCATTTCCTCATCAACATTTGTTGTCCTTTGTCTTTTTGATAATAACAATTGTAACAAGTATGAAGTGCTTTTTTATCATCATTTTAATTTGCATTTCCCCAATGATTTGAGATGTTGAACATTTTCATGTATCTGTTGGCTTCTTTGTATGTCTGCTTTTAAGAAATAACTGTTCAGGTCCTAAGGTCATTTTTAAAACTCGGGTTATTTGTTTTCTTGCTCAGAGTTGTTTGAATCCCTATGGTACTTTGGATATTAGCCCTCTATTAGATATGTGCAAATAATTTGTAAATATTTCCCTCAATGTGAGATTTTTTAAAATTTTTGCTTTTGATGTCCTAGTCAAGAAATCATTGCCCAAACCAATGTCCTACAGTTTTCTCTCTTATGTTTTCTTCTAGTAGCTATACATTTTCAGATCTTATGTTTTTCATTTATTCATTTTGAGTTTGTTTTTGAACATAGTGTGACATAAGGGTCCACTTTGCTCATCTGCACATGGATATACAGTTTTCCCAACCCTATTTATTGAAAAGACAGTCTTTTCCACATTATGTGTTCTTGGCATCTTTGTCAAAAATCAATTAATTGTAAAATTTGGGGTTTATTTCTGACTTTTTATCCTGTTCCACTGGGCAATGTGTCTGGTTTTCTGTTTTTGTTTTTGTTTTTGTTTTTTTAGAATTACCAAGTTGTTTTTATTATAATACCTTTATAATATATTTTGAAATAGAAAATTATAATGCTTCCACTTTTGTTCTTTATGCTCAAGATTATTTTGACCAGTGGGACTTTTTTTTTCTGGTTTCATACAAATTTTAGGATTTTCTTCTATTTCTGAGAAAAGTAATGTTGGAATTTTGATAGGGATTGCTTTGACTATATAGACCACTTTGAGTTGTATGGATATTTTAACAATTCTGTCAATCCATGAGAGCATCAAATGTATTTCTATTTATATGTGTCTTCTTCAACTTCTTTTATCAATGTTTTACATTTTCAATGTTCAAGTTTTCACCTTTGGTTAAATTTACTCTTCTTCTTCTTTTTTTTTTTTCCCCTTCGGTACTAGGGGTTGAGCCCAGGGCCTTGCACTTGCATGCTTTGCAAGTGCTGTACCACTGAGCTGCACAACCAGTCCCAATTTTTTTTTTTTTTTATACTTTTTGAGACAGAGTCTCACTAAATTATGCAGACTGCCTCTGGTCTTAAACTTGTTCCTCCTGCCTCTGCCTCCCAAGTCGCTGGGATTATAGGCATGTGCCACCATTCCTGGCAATAAATTTACTCTTAAGTATTTTATTTTTATGCTATTGTAAGTAAAATTGTTTCCTTAATTTCTTTTTTGACTAGTTAGTTGTTAGTATATAGAAATGCTACTGATTTTTGTATGTTTTTGTAACCAGTAAATCTAATAAATTTATCAGTTCTAAAAATTTTGGTGGTGTCTTTGAGGCTTTCTATACGTGAGGTTATGTCATTAGCAAACAGACAATTTCATTTCTTCCATTACTATGTGGGTGTGCGCTATTTCTTTTCCTTTGCTAATTGCTCTGCTAGAACGTCCAGTACTATGTTGAATATCAAAGGTGAGAACAGGCATCATTGTCTTGTTCTTCATCATCTTTTCTATGGTTGAGCGTGATGCTAGTTTCAGGGTTGTCACATAGCCTTTATTCCATTATTCTGCTGAGGTACATTACTTCTATACCTATGTGTTTGAGAGATTTTGTTTTGTTTTGTTTTGTTCTCAGTATACAGGGTTTGAACTCAGGGCCTTGGGCATATTTTGCAAACACTCTACCACTGAACTACATCTCTGGCCCTTTTTTATCTTGAGACGGGGTCTCACTAAATTACACAGGCTGCCTATGGCCTCAAACTTGCCATTCTCCTGCCTCCACCTTCCAAGTGCTGGGATTACAACCATGTATCACTTCATCATTGAGAGCTTTTTGTTAAAATCATAAATGGATGGTTATCTTTGCCAAAGGCTTTTACTGCATCTATTGAGATATTCATGTGGCTTTTGTCCTTCATTCTATTAGTATACTATATCTATTTATTGATTGATTTGAGTTGAGCCAACCTGACATGCCTGGGATAAGTCCCACCAGCTCATAGTGAATAATCTTTAATGTGCTGTTGAACTTGGTTTATTGGCATTTTGTTGAGGATTTATGCATCTACATTCATCAAGGATAATGGAGTATAATTTTCTTTTTGTTGTTGTTGTGTCCTTGTCTGGTTCTGGTATCAAAGTAATGCTGGCCTCATAAAATAATTTGGAAGTATTCCCTTCTCTTTGTTTTTTGGAAGGGGTTAAGAAATATTGGTATTCATACTTCTTTAAATGTTCAGTAGAAGTCAGCAGCATGGCCTTCAATCCTGGATTTTTTTCCTTGATGGGAGACATTTTACAACTGATTTGACTTCCTTACTCATGCTTATTGGTCTGTTAAGATTTTTGGGTTTTTCCTGATTCAGTGTTGGTAACTTGCTTGTTTCTAGGGATTCATCCATTTCTTCTAGGTTTTCCTACTCATTGGTGAATATTTGTTCATTGTAGTTTCTTATGATCTTTTGCATTTCTATATAAGCAGGTAGATGTCCTCTCATTTCTGGTTTTATTTGAGTCTTTTTTCTGCCGGTGGTCTAGCTAAAGATTTGTAACTTTGTCTTTTCAAAGAACTGACTCTTAGTTCCACTGGTCTTTTCTCCTATTTTTATACCCTCTATTTTGTTTATATTGGCTTTGACCTTTGCTATTTCTTTCCTTCTGCTAAGTTTGGGCTTAGTTTGTTCTTCTAGTTCATTGAGAAGTACCATTTGGTTGTTTATTTGAGCTCTCTCTTTCTTTCTTTTTTGATGTAGGTATTTATTGTTTATTAACTTCCCTCTCGGGACCACTTTTCCTGTATCTCATAAGTTTTGGTATGTTGTGTTTCCATTTTTGTATGTCTTAAGGTATTTTGAAAAGTTTCCTTTTAATTTATCCTTTGACCCATTTGTTGTTCAGGAGTGTGTTAATTTGCACATACTTGTGACTTTTCCCAGATTCCTCCTATTATTTTTAAGACTAAATTTCATTTATTTATTTATGGTGCTGGGGATTGAACTCTAGGCCTTATATAGCTACACCTCTAGCCCTCCTCCCATTATTGATTTACTCTGTGTATCTGTGAGAGGAGGGACAAATAGGGTACCATGATGCTGACATCACTGTTAAGGAAGAATTTTATTTTTAAATCAAGACACAGAAAATCACTAATTACAAAAAAATTGATAAGTATTATTATATTAAAATTAAGAATTTTGATTGATCTAAAGACTTCGTAAGAGAGAAAAACAAACCACAGAGTAAAAGGAGATATTTGCCACATATATAGTAAAATATATGTAAAATTCTAGTATCCTATCTTATCAAAGGAAAATAATCAAGCCAATATAAAAACCTGAGAAAGGATTATGGCAGGAACTTCACAAAAAAGGGAAGAATAATTAATACCAATTCTCATTAAGTTATTCCAAAAATTGAATGTAATAGAAAAATGGAATATAAGTGATGGATATACTGGATTACAATGTAAAATGTATGTTTTACTATATGTCATAATATAGATGTCAAACACAACAATATACACTTATACACACACACACACACACACACACATATTTGAAAGCCACTTGCTTTAGACCATCTAAATTTAGAAATAGAATGCATGTTCTCTTTGCTTCTCATTGCTGCCCTAAGTACTATTTCTCTCCTTCTTCCTTGAATAATGTCCAGCTGCTTTGAAGACAGGCCATCAAACCATTCCAAACATTAATCCTCCCTGTTATTATCAGCTGTCATACTCCTGGTCATTCTTCTTTCATAGGAACTCTTTTAACTGGCTTACTGTCCAACTCTCCATAACCCCATCATCATTTCTGGTGACTTCAGCATGTGGACAATTCATCTCAAGCATACAACTATGCACAAGTATGATTATATTACTAAAATACTGAAACATTTTCATAGCCACTGTCAATTCCCTTGAGTGTCATCCTCTAAAGCCCTGGCCTCTCCACCAGGATTCACCAGACCACTCCATGTAGAATTAACATCACATGGATGCCACCAACATTTATGCCTTGAGGCCCCCAGAGCAGCAGGTTGTACCACACCTGAGGCCACAGCTACAGTGGTAGAGAAGCACTGCACTGGAATATGGGGAGCAGAGACTTGAGGTGGTACTGGGCAGCAAGCCCATTGTCTAAATCATTCTGCCCTCTTAGAGCTCTGGGCCTGTGATGAAAGATGTAGCCCCCCACAATCTCTGAAATGCCTCAAGTTCTTTCTTCTATTCTCTTGATGATCCCTTCTATCCATACTAGTCTTCTTAGCAATTGGTTGCTTGCCTACACCTTTGGTTTCCTCTCTTAAAAATGCTCTTTCACTTAAAATAATTTTCTCTAATTCCATCCATTTTGCTGCGAATGACCCTATTTCATTTTTCTTGATTGCTGAATAGTATTCCATTGTGTATATATACCATAGTTTTTTTATCCATTCTTCTGTTGAAGGGCACTTTGGTTGATTCCATATCTTTGCTATTGTGAAAAGCGCTGCATTGAACATTGAGATGCAGGTG